>JALIZH010011401.1:0-12304 GCA_030522465.1 Rhipicephalus appendiculatus
GACGAGAACTGGAGAACTGGAGAACACCATAGCCACGGAGTGAATGATGATGAGTGGACGAAGCTTCGGAGGTGCGTCGGTAAACCGGTAATCTTCCGCAAATTCTGCGCAGTACATCATCAACGACGTAAGATCGGGCGCATTTATACTAAAGGGTCGATGAGAATCATGGCGACCCGCAGCTCACTTTAATTTTACATGTACTTTGTGAATTTTTTTATTGTTTAATCACGCACAGGAGACATCTCACACCGGCACTACCTTGGAGGTCGAAATCCAGTGCCTACTGGCTACTCAGTATGCATGGATCACCGAGGACCGCCGAGGTGGTGCCATAAGGAGCTTCGCCCCTATATATATATTCATCATATACAAGTACCGCCATCTAGCGGACATTCCAAGAACTAAACGAGAGGTGGCTACCTACAACTACATACATCGAGGAAGCGCGACCCACGGCTTAAGGAGCTTCGCCCCTAAAAAAAAAAAAGAAAACTCTGCCAAAAAACACAATTATTACACCATTTGATTTATTAAAGCAAGAAAAAATGTATAAAAGACGGAAAGGTTAAGTTTGTGGCCCGCACGCACACCAACACAAATGAAATATTAATAACATCTTCTATCGCTGTCAGTCGTACAGTGTCTTGCATGTCAGGAAGAGTCGCATCGCTAGCCTTGACTTCTGCTGCTTGCAAATCCACGAGTCAATCAATGTTCCCACTGTCTGTTCTGATAAGAACATACTCTATTTCACGGAACATTTCCCAAGGAGTACCTTTCTAATTTTCGTATATTGAACAAAAGCTGGGCAGCGATTTTCGACATAATTAGGCGCGCACCACAACACGGACACTAGAAGAAATACGGAAGCAACACAGTGTCCGTGTTTGCGTGCGGGGCATATTCTGTCAAAAATGAAACAATTACTAACCAGCCCAATTATCCGCCTGCTGCTCTAAGCCGTTAGTTTTTATTTCATCGTAAGTAACAGTACTTACTTGAGATGCCTACCTAGGACGGTGAGGCGGAGCGCTGGAGTCGCTTCGAGCAAGGACAAATGCACCAACTCCTCAAGCTGTATTAAGGCGAAAACCTTTAATGTATCATACTCGCGTCCGTCCGTCCGTGTCCTGGAACGGTGTCAGATGTGGCATCGCACCCCTTACATTCTCTCAGCAAGCACGCGATGGCACAGCGGCACATAGCAACAGTTGCGCCTCTACAGCTGTGGCCTCTCCCTCTTACACTCTCTCAGCAATCACGTGATTGCTGAGAGAGTGTAAAAAAACTAAATAAAAAGACAGGGGGGCATAGTGAGTTAATAGCCACAGGCTTTCGGCGAACAGACTTTGGAATTTACGAAGTGTCTTTCAATTTTTTTCGGACATACGCTTCCATCGATAACCCAGCTGCTAAAGAGCACGAGCACAGGAGTTGCATCAATTGGCATCCGGATAATAATGCGAAGATGCTGCTTTCTTCTGCCAGTATATTTACTTGCACAAAGTGTGCATGGGCGTTTTTTTTTTTTTCGTAGGGCCTAACAAGGGTCAACCATTAGCCACTATCCGGGCTCAGAAAAGCACCTGTCGCAGCGAAAATGATGGTGACGGAATGCATTACCTTCCTACATTTACATGTACTGGCTAGCAGGGACGGCGTCATTTCCTTCCCCTTGTCAGCGAAGCTAGCACACTGTCTTTCACACGAATGACCAAGGTGACTTAACATATGGAAATTCGCGAAAATTGCTGTCACGTCATCCAAAGGTATATCACATCCAAGACTGGAGGAAGCGAATGACGCATAAACATAAATACGCAGAGCTGCGTCATTCGTTTTGTCCCGTCTTGGGTGCGCGATAACTTTGGATGATCTGAACCACCGACCAGCCTGCCGTGAAACGTTTGCCGTCATAGTCTCTATCAAATTCCTAGCTTCATGCAGTCCTTGTGTTTCGTAACTGTCCCGCAATTTGGCCCCCATCAAAATATCGCGAAACTTGGACGCGTATCATATTTTCAACATAAGTGCACACGGTTAGGAGGAGATCCGTGCTGGTATACTGCGGAAGATAAGTAGCCGCAATTTACCCGCTACTTCACACCACCCGCATGATACTGCGAGGAAGTGCCATCCCAGTGCAAAAGTACACGGCCGCACCTGTACAATCACTTCGCGGAACCATTCAAGAGATAGCCCCCGATGCCACATCCACCCGATTACCTCACTAACGCTTCCTCGGTGCCGCTCTTTCGGTTCTTGTTGTATAATGAGAATCAGCATTCCGGTTACAGTGTGCTATCACTGCCGCAAATTTTGCTGCTGACTGAACTTATCACTGATAAGTGTACGGGCCAAGGACAACCAACGGCTTTAACCAAGCATTTCGACACCAGTGACTTTTTTACAGCGAAAGCTGTTATGAGATGACAACAAGGGTCGTTTCTGCCCCGTAGTTGTCCGCCGCCGCCGCCGCCGGTGTCCGTAACCAATATCGCACGAAATAAGAAAAAAAACTAAATAAATAAAAAAACACTTGTGACACAATGGGAATCGAACCCGGGTCCTCTGCGTGGCAGCCCAGCACTCTACCACTGAGCTACGCCACGGCTTGAAACTGCTGTGCAAACTGACCCTACGCAGGCTTCACATCGGGTCAGGAATCGCGTTAACGTGTGTTGTAAAGTGTTTTAGAGCAGTAAAGTAAGAACCAGGCGTCACACATTGCGAATTGCGTAACGAGTGGGTCGTTCAATGCTCCAACCCATTACAAAAGCCTGAGGCATAATTCTTCATCGTCGTCAGCCACAGCATCAACAAAGTGCACATAATTCGTTACAAGAGTGTAGCGGGCACCGCGCTTTTCGAAAGAATGACGAAGAATGGCATAGTAGACGCTTCCCCACTACACAAAAACTTATGATGATTTATTGCGTAGTGGGTACCATGCAAGTGGGCTTGTAGTAGTTGCCCCAAGAGTGTTTAAAAGAGGCTAAAGGCCGCTCTCCCAGCTTTCGCTGTGGCTGTGCTGCGCGTTCTGCGCAGGCCTGGCGGTTTTTTTTTAAATACTTTACTTTTCGCGCATCTAGGCGTCGGCGCTGCCAAGGACGCCAGTGGACTTTCAGGCGAGTTTGCCCGCGAATTTAACACATCGCGGCGAAGTACAAATGGGCAGAACGCACAAGTATGTACAGCCTGTTTCAACATATCAGCTCTCTATGAAGCTACAAGCGCGCTTTCGCAACAAGCTCCAACGCAAGTCTTAATCGACAAAGCTTGTCTCATCCGGGAAAAGCGCTACGGCATATCAGATGACGCCACTCAGGCTAGCAGCTCCACGCCGGCAGCAGTTCGCCCACTAGATGTCGGTATAGCGTAAAAAAACTGAACTTATTCTCCCAGACAGATATAAAAAAGCAAGCTTCGGAATACGATGCGTTGTGCAATGCAAGCGGATAGAGGGCATGGACGCTAAAGGCTTCATTTATTATATATAATATTGTTACAAGCAAGGAGTTGACCAGAAGGCTTGAAAAACAGGCGAGCCTGGATGACTGCCGTTTGTTTGCGAGAATGGTATCGAGACAACACACGAAACGTCGTTTTCTCTTTTCCGCCTTTTCTCTGCATGTTCATGCACGCTGTATCTAAACAGTGGAGGTGTCTAAGAATAACCTCTGACGCCAACATGATTTTCTTTTAAAAAGAAAAATTAGGACTCTTTCAGAGCAGTAACGTTAGTGTTGACGCAATACCTTGAAAAAAAAAAAAACATGGCTGATCCCTCTGTCATAGGAATTGGCATAACACGCAAGTGAAGCGTGTCTTCACAGAGGTAGTTAAGCGTTTATAGTGCATTGTTTCGCCACAAGGGCGAAGGAATGAATGCCATAGCAATGCGAAGAATGTCAAGCAGTTCGAAACTTGCAGCGCGCTGCTCAAGCAGAGAGGACGCACGGAAAAGAACATACCCAGGACGAGCGTGAACTAACAACTGTCACAGCTCTACACTTCCAGAGGACTGCTCAAACACAGAGTAGGACGCCCGAAACGAACGCACATGAATACACAGGACGAGCGCGAACTAACAATTGTCACACTTGTTACTTCTTTCTGTGTAAGCAGCGTGCCCCTTCGCAAACGCGGCCGCTGAAGCGAGCGAAGGGACCATCGCGCTCTCTGTAACTTCAGCGCAATCTTGCTGTGAAAGTACAAGACGTACAAAGCGCGCCCATCACGAGGTAAGCGCGCTCGCAAGAGAGACCACGCCCAGTAGAGAAGCGCGCGCACCGCAACGCGCGGGGCGACGGCCTTGAAAGCATGCCCTTCGCGCCATCTCGCTTCTGCTAACGAGCACACACTGAAGTGCTACTGAGCTGTCAGGAACGCCGACCGCAAATGGTGAATATAAATAGCCCGCAGTTTGTATGTTGTAGAACGTACGCGCTCTGGCCGGGTCGTTTCGCGACGCGCGCTTCGGAGCGAGGGGTCGTAGGTTCGACTCCTGGCAAGGGCACCTTTTATTCGAGTTTTTTTCTTTACCATCTGTTAGTGTATGTTTTACGACGTCATTTGTGTGACGGAAATAGGTCAGTGGAGGTGCGGTGGACGCCGGCATAAAACACTTTTCTTGTTAAAAAACGTCAAAAAAAGCGACAAAACGGCATTTCAATTGACGACCTGCAGTACTACTGAGTCTTGAACAGGGTACCAACGTACTACATCACCAAAGCCGAACGACGGTACCGCCTAACGCCCACATATTTATGGTAACAGGCCCCCCTCACTTTTACAATTACACTACGCAGATGGGCCGCCTCACCGAAATCACTGCCCTGCGGTGATTGGACCCGTCACTATAACTGTATCGCTATTATGAAGCTACAAGTAGACTTTCGCAACCAGCTCTTACGTAAACCTTAATCGACAAAGCTTGTCTCGTCCGGAAGAAGCACGACGGCGCATCAGACGAAGCAACTCAGGCTAGCCACTCTGCACCGGCGGCAGTTCGCCCACCAAGAACGTTGTCGTCTTCGTTCATTGATGATGACATATGTTGTTTAGTGGCGCAAGGGCCATTTTTTGGCCAAAGAGCGCCAGGACATGATGTTGTATAAGAACAATGGTTGTGTTAAGTGGCTGTATAGGGGCCTAAAATTCCTCGCGCTTAAAAGGCGGGTAAAAAGTACTTGTATTAAAATCATGACAGTGACGTGAAATATGTGTATAGACAATGAGACGATGAATGGTAAGACAGTAATAAAACTATAGTGACATGTGGTATGAGCACGGAAGCCTCGTCGCCGCCCTTGATTCCAAGGACCGCGAGGCAGGTGCTGTCTTTAAGTTCAACTACCGCAGCAGCAGCCTCTGTTAAGAGGCCGCGCTACGGGATGCCTGGGTAAATGACGTGAAAACTGTGCACATCTTTTAAAAATGAGAACAGGGCCTGATATTTAAAAAGCGGTTCCTGACCAATGAACATCGACGGATGTAGTGGCATTTGTTGTCGATAGGGCAGTAAAAAGTGTTTCCTTCTAAGAGCATCTAATTCTTTGCATTGTATGAGAACGTGAAGCACGGTAAGTGGTTCACCACACCTCTCACACATGGGTGGATCATTACGGGACAAAATGTATGAATGTGTGCTGTGTGTGTGCCCGATCCTTAATCTACTAAGAGTGACTTCTGTGCGGCGTGACTTCGATACTGGTGGCCAATTTCCAAGATAAGGTTTTACGACATGTAGCTTATTGTGTGTTTCACGGTCCCATAACCGCTGCCAGTAATCCCTGAGTGTTTTTCTTAGCAGTGGTTTCAGGTCCATTACAGGGACAGGTATGCAAGTGTCGGATGTGTCTTGAAGGGCGCATGCAGCAAGCTGATCCGCTAAAACATTTCCTTCAATCTCGCGGTGCCCTGGCACCCAGCACAGTACAACATGTTGATTATATGCGTAAAGTGTGCATAGTAGTGAGTAGAGTGAGACGAGGACAGGATTTTTGTGCGGTTTGACAGTCTTCAAAGCTTTGACAACACTTAAGGAGTCCGTGTATAAAACTGCATGGTGTAATTTAAATTCTTTAATGTATTTTACAGCAGCCAGTATCGCATAAGCCTCTGCGGTGAAAATGCCCGTGTTGGGGTGGAGAACACCAGCATCTGAAAAGCATGGACCAACTGCGGCGTACGACACGCCATCGACCGACTTTGAAGCATCTGTAAAAAATTCAGGGCCAGAATATTTCTGCTGTAGTTCGAGGAAGTACATGCAGATATGTGTAATTGGTGCGTGCTTGGTAATTTCCATGAAAGATACATCGCAGTCTATCAGCTGCCACTGCCACGGTGGCAGCTGTACAGCGGGAGCCATCACGCTGTGCTGAAAGAGTGGAACCCCCCATTTCCTCGGCGAGACCTCGTACGCGGAGTGAGTACGGCTCTCGCAATGCGGGACGGCTGTGAAAGAGGCGAGAACTAGTCAGATCATTTATAATGCTGTATGTGGGATGTTCACTGTTGGCATTGGCTTTCAAAAAATATACGGAGGATATGTAGGCTCTCTGCAAATGGAGTGACCATTCATTACATTCCACGTAAAGGCTTTCTACGGGGCTCGTCCTAAAAGCGCCCGTAGAAAGGCGAATGCCTAGATGGTGGACAGGGTCAAGCATCTTTAAAGTTGTTGGTGTTGCTGACTGATATACTATGGCCCCATAATCTAGGCGTGTGCGTATGAGACTTCTGTACAAGTTTATAAGGCACCCTTTGTCACTACCCCATAAAGTGCGTGACAACATCTTTAAAACATTCATCGTTTTCATGCACTTTTCCTTCAGATATTTAATGTGGGACACGAACGTTAGTTTCGCGTCTAGTATCACACCTAGGAATCTGTGTTCCGTTTGCACAGGCAGCCTCTGACCATGCAGATCAATGTCAGGATCAGGGTGCAGACCTCTGTTCCTAGAGAACAGGACGCATGTACTTTTTTGTGGATTTATGCTGAACCCGTTTTCGTCTGCCCATTTGGCCACCTTGTTCAGACCAAGTTGGACTTGCCGCTCGCAGGTTGCAAGATTACAGGACTTGAACCCTATCTGCACATCATCCACATAGACTGAATAAAACATGGTACGCGGGATGCACACACGAAGGGAGTTCATTTTTACCAAGAAAAGTGTACAACTGAGGACGCCACCCTGCGGCACTCCAGTTTCTTGGACGAATGTTCGTGATAACACGTTTCCCACTCGTACACGGAAAGTGCGATCGGACAAGTAATTTTCGATTATAGTCAACATTCTGCCTCGTACACCTAAATGCGAGAGGTCTCTCAGTATTCCAAAGCGCCAAGTTGTATCGTAGGCCTTTTTCCATGTGAAGGAATACTGAAAGAAGGGATTGTTTATGGACAAATGCTTCACGTATTTCTGCCTCAATTCGTATTAAGTGGTCAGATGTACATCGATCCTCTCGAAATCCGCACTGGCATGGATCGAGTATTTTGTTAGTTTCAAGGAAGTGTATAAGCCGGCGGTTTATCATCTTTTCGAAAAGTTTACACAGGCAGCTTGTCAGTGCAATGGGCCTATAACTTGTGACTGAGGATGGGTCTTTGCCCTGTTTTAAAATAGGAATTACGATCGCCTCCTTCCATGAAGTAGGAATCTGGCCAGAGAACCATATGGCATTGTAGAGGGAAAGTAGTGTTTTCTGTGTTTCGAGAGGTAGGTTTTTCAGCATTGTCATATACTATACGGTCGGAACCTGGGGCAGATTTGTTGCAGCAGTTTACTGAGGCCTGCAACTCAGCCAAGCAGAGAGGTTCATTGTATGCCTCGTATTCTCTGCACTTCCGTTCTAGTTTTTGTCTTTCTATTTTTGCCTTATACCTTTGGAAATTTTCCGAGTAGTGTGACGAGTTGGACACATGTTCAAAGTGAGCGCCGAGGAAATTTGCTTGGTCCTCCAAGGTTTCACCCTGGGTGTCTACTAAGGGCACCGAATAAGTTGGCTGACCGCTTAGTTTTCTCACGCTGTTCCAGACTTTCCCTCATCTCTATAGGAGTTAACACCCGATATAAACTTCTGCCAGCTGGCCCTTCCTTGCCTGCCGGCGGGTTCTTCGTCCTTGCGATTTGACCTGCTTGAAATTATTCAGATTTTCCGCAGTGGGGGGAATCACGCAAAAGCCCCCACGCTTTATTCCTGTTTTTTCCGCGCGTCGCGGCACTCGTCGTTCCACCAGGGAACACGACGTTTGCTTGTTCCCTTAGTTTTTTCTTTCATACACTTTAAAGCAGCAGCGATTATAAAGGCAGTAAAATACTCCACAGCAGCATCAATACTAAGACATGACAAGTCCGCCCACGATATATTAGTAGTGTTTCGGAATTCTTCCCAATTGGCTGTGTCGAGTTTCCACCGAGGAGCCTCAGGTGGAGATTCATATTGTTTTTGTGTTTCGAGAAGTATTGGGAAGTGGTCACTCCCATAGGGGTTTTTAACCACTTCCCAGTTAAAATCAAGTAAAATGGATGGGGAGATGATGCTAAGATCGATGGAGGAATATGTGTTGTTTGCGAGGCTAAAAAACGTGGGCTCTTTCTTGTTTAGCAGGCATGCGCCTGTGGAAAAAATAAAATTCTCAATGAGGCGGCCTCGCGCATCGGTGCGAGAGTCGCCCCACAGGCTGCTGTGAGCGTTGAAGTCGCCGAGGACGAGGTAAGGCTCAGGTAACTCGTCTATAAATGATTGGAATTCACCTTTGTGCATCTGGTAGTGTGGCGGTATATATACAGAGCAGATAGTAATGAGTTTGTTTGCAATTATAGCTCGAACGGCTACTGCCTCCAGTGCCGTTCGGAGTGGAAAGTGCTGGCATGCTACGTTTCTGTCGAGTATAATTGCAACACCGCCAGATGATGCTAGAGCATCCTGGCGGTCCTTGCGAAAGACGATGTACTGACGGAGGAAATTTGTGTGTTTAGGGTTTAGATGTGTCTCCTGAACACACAGCACCTTCGGACAGAATTTACTAAGTATTTCTTGTATGTCGTCTAGGTTGTGTAATAGTCCTCTAACGTTCCATTGTAGTATTGTACCCATGTTGCAAGTGTGCGTGTACTGTGTGTCGTAAAGGAGGACGGAGACTTATTTTACAGAGCCTTTGTCAGGCCCTGTGATAGGTGTTTTGTCTTTCTTGGAGCGGTCGAGAGAATCTCGCCGCTCCTTCGGCGCCATCTGCGCCGGTGGACCAGTTGTGTCCATCGCCTCCAGAGAGGCGCTGGACTGTCGCTCTGATGAGCGGTGCATGCGTTGAATAGGCTTCGTCACACCGGACGAAACCTTCGACCCCACCAGGCCAGAGGTCGAGGGGACCTCTTTAGCTTGTGTGCCGCCCTGACAGCTGCCAGAGTTAGCAGCGGCCGCTGGTGGCGCCGTGTTGACGGGCGGCAGGGCAGCCTTGGCTGCTCCCACCGTGGGGGCATTTGGCAGTCGTCCCAGAGCACTTCTCGTGGCATGGGCGACCACCTTGGGCCTTTGTAGTGCTGCCCCCCTGTTGCACTACATCGGCAAATGATGAGTTCTGTGCAAAAGTTTGTGTTGCACGGTTTCGGGCTTCTCGGAAGCTGATGTTCTGTGTGAACTTGATTGTCAGGATCTCCTTTTCTTTTTTCTACGAAGGACAGGATCTTGAATACGCGGGGTGGGCTCCATCGCAGTTGGCGCAATGGGCCTCTGCCTTACGGTCATCAGATGAGTGCCCCGTTGTGGCACATTTTGCACAGATGAGCTGCCCACGGCAGCTTTGAGACGCGTGCCCGAAGTGCTGGCACTTGAAACAGCGTCGGGGATTCGGGATGTAGGGCCTGACACGCAAATTGATATATCCTGTTTGTATTGATTCTGGCAGTGTGCACGTTCCAAATGTGAGTATTATGTGTCTGGTCGGTAGTTCTTGGTTGTCTCGCCTCAGTTTGATTCTCTGTACATGTACAACGTTCTCCTCCTTCCATCCGTCGAGCAGTTCATCATCAGAGAGACCCACGAGGTCATCGTCTGAGACCACACCTTTGACTGTGTTCATAGTGCGATGGGCACTAACAGAGACGGGGTTCTCGCCAAATGCCACAAGGTCTTTCAACTTTTTCATACTGTGCCTTGTCCTTTACTTCGATGAGAAGATCTCCACTCGCCATCTTGGTGGCTTTGAAACCACTTCCGATAGTTTCTGTGAGACATCGGGCTACGAGGAATGGAGAGATGCTGGTTACTTTCTTGTCTGTACGCTCTGAATGAATTACATGGTACTTTGGATAGATTTCTTTTTTGCTCTGGAAGAAGAAGGTGGTGTCATCGGGTGCGCCCTCTTTTGCCAGGAGGACGATCAGAGATGCGGGGAAAGGATTTCGAACCCATTAAAGATAATTTAATTTCGGTAGCGACGCCAGCCGCCCACCATCGAGCCCAACAAGGGGACGCTGCAAGACTCGCGGAAATTGCAGACGCCAGCCGTACGTAACCACTATAACCCAATATAACTACCCAAGGTTGGGCACCTACACAAGGTTAACCCTTGCCGCCAGGAAAAGATAAGTAAACTGAAGAGAGGAGAGGACAGGAAAGATAAAAAGCAAGAGAGAAAGACGAAGATGAGGGGAGAAAGAGACAGGAAAAGGCGACTGCCGATTTCCCCTGGGTGGGTCAGCCCAGGGGTGCCGTCTACGTGAAGCTGGGGCCAAAGGGGTGTGTTGCCTCTGCCGGGGGGGCCTTAAAGGTCCAATCACCCGGCGTCAGCTCAACCCCCAGGATCCCCTTTTCCCCGGACACGGCTCAGCCACGCACGGCTAGGCGTGGGAGGGGGTGGAAACCCCCCCGTTAGCTCGGGTCCGTGGTGTCGGCACACACCAAACGCCTGCTTGCGCAGACGCCCCCTGCGGGGGTCTTCGTTCATTCAGCGCCATTTCAGCGGCCGTGCCGGAGTGGCATTTTCACACGCACGACAATATTATTAAAGAATGCATACAGTCCTCAAGACAACATCGCTGAAAACCGGAGGTATAGAGAAAAAAACACAAGTCACAGTTAAGTTCTATCTCCGGTCTCTAACATTCCTGTCGCATTATTCGCCCAAAATATCTGAGAATACATTTCACATACAACTTGTTCAGATATCTGAAGTAACCTAGTGGTTTTATGTGACATATGTTTATCAGATTTGTGATAGAATGAACTCCGCATTAAACAATTCGTTGATGCAGTTTACTGGAATGAAGCCAACAACCACAGGCATTTATAAATAAACTAAACAAACGATACCGTTAACGATGGGACCAACAGAATAATTTCGTTTCAATGGCCGTAGCAACGCATCAGGCTAATGTTAAAAGCAATTCGATATAAAGGATCTTCGAGAGCTTCTATCTAAAAACGCTTTGAATTTGGGATTAATAACCCTTTCGTTCAAAACACGTGCACGTTTATGAATGCCCTGCGCAGGTTTACGCGACAAAAATTGGGAAAAGGAGCCATCTACATGTTGATGAGGGTTTGATGAGACTTCATAGCAGGGGGGGATTTATTTTATAATACAGAATTTACCCTCGCTAAGGGACTTAGGTAAGCTCATATGCGACAGGAAGGATAAAGGACATTCTCCTTCCCACACATCGTTATTTTCCCACCCACGCCACGGAACTGGGACTTTGAGTGGGAGGCCGTGAATCGATACTATAGAGCAATATACTTTAGAGTTATTAGTTCAGTGCTGCGTTGGCTTAATCTTATATAAACACCGTGTGGGAGAAAAATTACGCTCGATCAAACGCGGCTCCAGGAATAGCGAGTTGGCTAAGCTTTCTTAAAGATTTCCTAAAGCAGATTATCCCCAAAGTGATTATTATCCCCGTCGCATTGTTCAAAAGTAGTTGAAATTCGGTCTCTTGTCTGCTCGTCAGTTGAATTGGTTACTCATCTTTGGTTGAAGTAGCGTTCACGGGACGACGACAAAGAAAAAGAGGAGCACATAACAGCTGGTGGCTCGCAACTAAACTTTAGTGGGGAAAACAAGCATGCATATAGGTCATGTATAGTCGCGCTCAATAATGAGTTGCAACACGCTGGCTGTGGTTAAAGTGACCCCAAGCCAACAAACCGACAAACGTTAATTGGTTCAGAAAGTACCGCTAACTGAGAGCGTTTAATTCACCAGTTTGTTTCTATGTAGGTGCCGATTTGCAGTGTTGGCGCCCTTTTGAGCAAATACAGCGTGTTGCAACTCATATTGAGCGCG
>JALIZH010011402.1:0-81778 GCA_030522465.1 Rhipicephalus appendiculatus
TCCCTCTTGCCTTCGTATATTAGCAGGACAGAGTGCACAAGGTCCGACCGATTTCATTGTCTCACTAAAATAAATGCGTTTTACTGCGATTGATGCCCTAATTCTTTCAATTATGACCCGCATAATTAGCCTTAAGCCATTGCACATCCCGGACTTCGTGATTTCACAGCTATGCAAACACATTTGTTACGGCTTTGTGCAACTTTGTACTGAGTCTCTGCACCATTTATTCAAATTTGTCTACAATATTATACGCACACCTTGTGAAATCAATCGAGTTATTTCTGATACACCAACTCATTCTGCAGAAAATTGCCTTTACGGCACACAGTACATCTTGGTGTTAACACGTTTGTCTGAGTTACTAAATGCAAAGTGTAACCTTTTGGATTGCGTTCATCGTTTTTGAAGCTGCGTTAAAAAAGATGTTTCACATATTTTAATCGTTGTGCAGAAAATTGCCTTTATCGCACACAGTACTTCTTGCTGTTAGCATGTTTGGCTGAGTTACTAATCGCAAAGTGTAACCGTTTGGATTGCGTGCACTGTTTTTCAAGACGTGTTTAAAAAAGATTTCTCCTATATTGCAATCATTGTGCAGCAAATTGCCTTTTCGGAACGCAGTACTTCTTCGTGTTAGCACGTTTGGCTGAGTTACTAAATGCAAAGTGTAACCATTTGGATTGCGTGCAGTGTTGTTTTTCAGGCTGTGTTTAAGATGTTTCACACAGTCGCTGCACTGTATAGTGAGCTTCAATAAAGTTCTACAACACACCTTCTGTGTGTGCCTTTTCTTGCGTCATCGTCTTTTGCTACATTTTGTCATATTGCTTTACTGGTGCTCTCTAAGAGCTTCCGTATTTGCATATTTATTTGCTTAATGCGGCGAGCTTAGGAGGCTAGCAATGATCGATAGCTACCAGCACCACCATCGGTTAGCAAACAGTGTTAGCAACGAGTAGCGTATTTTAAAAAAAATTACACCATCTCCAGCTGAAGGGAACCATGTGTAGATGTGAAGCAGCGGGCGCTAACGCTTACACTGGCGGCGGCGTTGACGCTGGCGCTCATCGCAGCGTTGTGCAGGAGAGAAAACTTGGGAGACGCAAAGCACGCAGTGATGGAGCGGTGTTCCCTACTGGAACATGCCAATCGCTGCTAATGGGAAATGAGAGACATAAGACTCCGACTGGACACAGAGACCCGCAGTCCGCTTTTAGTTAACGCGCACGCTGCGAGTTTTTATTGTTCAACAACGCACAGGAGAAATCTCCCACCGGCACCACATTGCAGGTCAAGATCCAGTGCCATATATACGGGGGTGGCCAGTGAACGGTTGTGCAGCGCGAGCAGTCAGTTTTTTCAACCAAGAAACTCGCTAGCAGACGCTGCCTGCGTCCCCGTCGCGAGGCGAGGAGAGGGTGGGAGCGTAGGAGAGGAGAGAGAGGGGGGGGACGCGCATGCGCAGTGGGGGGTGTGGACGCCGCGGGCAGGGATGCCTAGAGGAGAGAGGGGGGAGCGTAGGATAGGAGAGAGAGGGGGGACGCGCATGCGCAGTGGGGAGTGTGGACGCCGCGGGCAGGGACGCCGAGAGGGGGGAGCGTAGGAGGGGGAGAGAGGAGGGGAGGCGCATGCGCAGTGAGAGTGTGGTTGCCGCGGGGAGGGATGCCGAGAGGAGAGAGAGGGGGCGAGAAGGTTTTTTATTTTTATTTTTTGAAAGGGTTTGCGCATGCGCAGTAAGGGTGGTCACGCGGCACACCACCACCACCACCACCACCACCACCACCGGATTAAGCTTCGCCATAAGATGCTTCACATCTAAAAAGCATCTCATTGTCCCAGATCTGCCATTCCAGTGGCAGAAGCACGTAGGGTGGGAAACGGTTGGTTCTACAAGCCCTACAAGCCTAAATTATAACTATAACTTTTTGACTATAACTGCATGTAATTTTTTTTTCTTCGAAGGTGGTGACCTGAGAGTTCACCGTATATATACTTCAAACGGATAGACACACGGGGAAGCAGATATGGCTAGTTAGCTGAAGAAGTGAGTGTCACGGATTCGGGCCGTCCCTGGTGATAGGCTCAGTCAAAGGCTTGTGGTAAAGCACAACACATTTATGAAGAGAAAACGCGCAGCTCTCAAAAATATACAAAATGTACCAAAAGATATCAACTTCAAACTAACTCACATAAAAGTAATGAATCTCTACACACCAAATATCTAACTCGTCCTAATCGATGGGACAGTTCGGCAACTGAAGTCTTGGAATAACTGATACATTGGGTCGGCCTTGCTTGGTTCTTGCTGACTTGGTTCGTTGTCAAAGTCCAGTAAGTCGTCATTCCCTTTGGGTCATCAGTTGCGGCTCATGATGCGCTCACCAATCTTGGCGCCCACTCGGCAGCCTGATGGGTCGGTCTTCGCCTGTGCACGCTGGTCGTCGTACCGCTGGCCCGACTGCTAAGCCCGTTAGGCCTAACGTCGTCATCGGCTCGTTCACCCAGCGTGGCGTTCCACCGCTGACGCGGCACTCCGGGGATTGCCTTCAGGTGGATTGCTTAAGAAGGGGCTTGCGACAGGAATGTCCGTACTTGCAGTGCGCGGCAGCTTCATCGCCGAAGAGCCTTGCTCGAACACCGTCGAGTACGCCGGCCAAACCTCGGGACACCCGCGTCACCGGCTGCAAGACACGAAAGCCTGTCACTCCCGTCACCAGTGCGCCTGCTGGCGACGCAACCTTCCACTGGTGAGTCCACCCAGACAATAACAGCTCACTAGTTATCTTCTTCCTTTCCGGCTCGGTTCACATGTCGAAGCTCCCATAGAATTTATCAAGCACGTGCTTGCGCCGATTCGAACGCTTTGAGGGCTTCGTCGTCATTGCCGCTTCAACAAAAGCGTTGCCACTTCATAGTAATTCGGAACACACTTTCCAGGAGGCAATAGGCCGGCGAACTCACTCATGAGCCGACTCACTCAGACTCAGATCGGGCCGTGAGTCTGAGTCTGAGTCCGGGTGAGTAATGTTTTGGTGAGTTTGAGTCCGAGTGAGTCCGGTTGAAGAAAATTTTCGCGAGTGTGAGTTCGAGTGGGTCCGACTCAGAAAAATATTGGTGAGTTTGAGTCCGAGTGAGCCCTAAGCGCAAAATATATTTCATGAGTGAGTCTCAGTGAGATCCACAAGTTTTGCCGACCTATGCAGGAGGAAGGTTGGGGCGTCGTGGCCCCCTAAAATGGCATGCAAAGGGTCCTGACTTCCAGCGAATTGTTCCTGGTGCGGTAGGCTAGAAAGAACGTTTATCGCGAAACACGAAAATCGTATACATCGTATTGTATGATAGAGTGTATTGTACAGTATTGTATACTATTTTATTCTATTGTATGAAATTGTATTGCATTGTATCGTATTGTATGAAAATCATATTGTATGATAAATTTGAGGAGCCCACTCAGCTGGTTTTTGCAAACTCGTCCTATTAATATCTGCAGAAGTGTGCCGAAAACACACCCCAATCATTTACAAAACGAATTACCGAAATAATGGTGGTACTTGCACGGAATATTAGCAATACATAACGATTCTTCTACTGGAAGCAACGAAATGGCTATTCTTTCATGTAAATTGGTGAAGTATAACAGAAGTTATAAACCATTCTTAAAAGGGAGTTACTTTCCGCTCGCTCTGTATATCGAATCTATAGGTATACCATTTAACTCTGCTGGGAAATTAGCCATATATGTATTTGTAGCGAAGGAGTCACATATGGCGGCACGTCCATCCGCCCTCCATGTACTGAATTGGCTACACCGCTGAAGAATGGCGGGAAATGAGTTCTATTTGATATGTAGCGAATGTACCACAGATGGTGGCACGTCTAGTGCATCGCTACGAGTTTCTCCTCAACGCCTGAGCTAGTCAACCCAATTTTTTTTGCATTTCTACGCGCATGCCTTTGCGCCATGTTTCTCTCATACTTTTCGCCTTACTCACCTGAATATTCGGCCGCTCATTCAGAGCGTCACGCTATTCAAGATGCGCGGTGGCAATGCACTGTACACGATGATCGCCGAGCGGCGCTCTCCAAAAAAGAATGGGAACCACCTTCTCTCGCACAGCCTCCACTTTATTGATCGCAAAGCATGGCGCCAAACGTGGCGGCGGCCGTTTCAAGGAGCCCGTCGACAAAGAAGATTCAGAACGTCGTCGAAGCCTTATAGATTGCTGGCATTCATGCAAGAGTTGTCCCCTTCGCGCTCCCAATCGGCAGTGCAGGATTTTGATCTCAACGGATGAATACGAAGCACCAAATGCGACTGACAGCAGGTAAGTTGTTGTTGTTCAAGGCGAACGATCTCTTCGCGCCAACCAACAACACTCGCAATATCCGCATCGGTATGGGTACGCTTCCGAACGTTTGTGCGTCACCGCGTAGACTATATACAGACCGGGAGTTGGCTACCGAATGCACATGTTCTGCCTCATGCAGGCAGCTCAGCCACGTGATTTGATATAAAACGCCGTTTAACACACGCACACAAGAAGCGCTAGTTGTCCAATGTGAAGAAATTAAGCTTTCCGATAATAAGTTGAGGTGCGCCTTGATGATACATTATGAATTGACGTGAGATAAAGTTGAGACTGCTTTCATGTTTACTCTTTAAGTTTCTTTCTCTTTCTGATCAGCAGTTCCGTGCTCATGTTCTTTTTAATTGATGGGCTCGTAGTGCTCACGTAGTTTCAAAATAAAGTCAATCACGAAAGTTATTCCAAACAGTCTATATGACAGAAACTATGAAGTAAGTTTCAGACATTTTTAGGTATTTTATACTCATGATGATATCCTTATACGTCCAGTTGCGAATATTCTGCCTGTTCCACGTGTTTAGACGTACATCTGGGAACCAGGGTTGCCAGGTCTAAATAGCAAAAGATAGCCAAGAAATGGGAAAACGTGGCCAAAATGTAGCCAACTTAGTCCAAGAGCAGCAAAAGTAGCCAAAAGAGTAGCCATGCGTGTGGGAAAACAACTAGTTTAGCTACTCTGCTAGGTTTGGCAAAGTAGCCAGACCTGGCAACCCTGCTGGGAACAGGTACAGCGAATAGCAGCGCGCCTTCACGTTTGATGATTTCGTGCTGCCCAGAGATGCTGTCCTCCGGCGACGCCTGGTTCCGCCTCTCCAACGGTGTCATGGCGGTGTTCTTTGCCATGGCGTCGTACGTTCAGCTCAACGATCCCGACGCATTGCTTTGGATCGTAAGTGTAGCCTTCTTCAAATCTGTCTGGATGTATGGCGTGCCCAGATAATACATGAGGTGCTGAAATAATGAAGTCACTTCCCGCCTTTTTTTTATTTACAACAATCAAGTGGGAAGAAGAGCAACCAACTAAAAACGAGGGAAGAAAAGGGCTCTAATCTCAACAGTGAATCGCAGTGAGTGATTATGGACGAAATGGGAAGCAACCGTGAGGTTCCGTGACGACAACTGAAGGCACAGGCTCGCACTAGCATTGCTTGCGAAATGTAATTCAGAACGCTGCGTTCATCGTAGCTGACCACCTGGTCACCATCATCATTCGTCCACGACGCTCTTGAGTATTTGTTGGTCCAGCAACAGATCCTGCGAGCACTGGTAAAGATCCTCCACTGTGGAGCCATTTTGCGCGGCACTACCTTGCAGACATTCAGGCATTACGAAAACGTGCTTCCTGCGAAGTTTTCGGACGCACATTTCACTGCCATTCCGATTTTATTTTCATTCAATAAAACACGTCACCCTGTATGCTTTGAAAATCATGACAAAAAACACTTCGTAGACTAATTTCGTTCAGTGTGAAACTTTGTGATTACACGGTTCTAAGGAAAAATAAAACGAAACCGCCTTGATAGTAAAGAGTATTCATGTCGCCATAAAGCCTGCTAGTACATCGCAAACACACTTTGATACCACCTTGTTAAAAGGCTGGCTGACAAAAGAACAAATTGGACTACCGAAGGATAGATTGATCAGATTACTTTTGTCTTTATGGTGTTTATGTTAGTAACGTTGAGAGAGTTAAATGCACTCTCCACCAAAATCAACAGCCTCGGGAAAGCTTAATGCTTTTCATATTGTGCTTTGCCAGTTAACGGCATACTCTGTTTAGCATTCCGTATTTAGTTTAGCAGGGTCTTTATTTAGTACACTTCAATGTAAATCTTACTACTGTCGTTTTTGCATGTGCTTTGACATAAGCGGTGACCGGTATTTCTTACAACGAGGATTTCTTATTATTCCTATGTGAAAAGCTGTAGCAACGTTTCCGCAAGCATTCCTTATGGCGACCTCACATTAAATTTCGTCATGCAAATGCGCATGGTGCTATTTTCGACTTGCTGTGTCATGTTCCTGTACTGTTAACCCATCTTCTCGAAATATAAGTGACCATAGTCAACCTGCACTGCATATGATGTATCTGCGGCAATGCCAAAATCAGTGCACTTATTATTTGATGAAACACAAATAAAACGGAACTGTGCCGGATGCATCGGCAGAGGATGCATCGGCAGTGGACCAAAAAAGATAATTCAAAAAAGATAATCATTGGCAGGCATCAGGACCAGCGCACTCGCGAAAATCATTGAAGCCGCTCATATTGCGCAAGAAGGCTAATCATGCATCAGTACGGCATCTGCCTGTTTGTCGACGAAAGAATTATCTTTTTTGGAAGAGCACGTGCGATCATCCCATGAAATCTTGTCATGCTATAATGTTTTTAAAACTTTTCCGCATATATTTTCCTTTCGTGTTCAATAAAAGTTCAGTTGAAAGTCAGCGCTTCTCTGTGTTTCTTTTTTTGTGTGTCCCTGTGTAGAATATCGCGCTGTTCCTATTTAATAATGCAAAACCAACTAGCCCAAAGCTTCACTTTACTACTGTGAAAGCGTCAATACGTTCCGTTTAGCGCCGACCGTGTGTTTCCCAGCCAGCGGCCTATTCTTAATCGGCTAATCTGAGCAGGGACATACGGCAAACACAAAAACACACGCACATCTCTCACTTGTTAAATAAAGTTATTTTAATCCCTCAGTCAATCAATCAACCAATCAATCAATCAATCAATCAATCAATCAATCAATATTTTGATTGTTACAGGTGGCGTACGCGCTTCCGTGTTTTGCCAGCATCAGCGAAGCCCTGCAAGTCTCCTGGTGGTCACGGGAACTTCGCATACGTTTCACGAGCGCCGCCATTATGCTATCAGGTGGCCTTCTGGTGCTAAGCGTATGGTTCTGGCTTCAAGACGTCACCTGCATTGGATTCAATCCAGTGACATGCGAGCACGGACGCGAATCTGGGGGCTCGGCGATTTCTCTCGTCTGGCTGCTTCTGCTACGGCGAGACACGGAAGGTGTCGGTTGGAAACGAGCTACCCTGTCGGCAACATTAAGCCTACTTCCCGTTGCCTGTTTGGATTGCACTACTCATGGGTGACGGAATAAAGTACCTGTGCGTCAGCGCCAGCTCGTAAAGCACGAGCTTATACCCTTCTGGTTGACATTTTTAGTCTTGCTACCACCTGCGATGGTTTAGTGGTTATGGTGCTCGACTGCTGACCCGCAGGTCGCGGGATCGAATCCGGCCGCGGCGGCCGCATTTTCGGTGGAGGCGAAAACGCTCGAGGTCCCGTTTACTTAGGTCTAGGTGCACGTTGAAGAAGCCCAGGTGGTCAAAACTTTCGGAGCCCTCCACTAAGGCGTCTCTCATAACCGAATCGTGGCTTTGGGACATTAAACCCCAACAATTATTATTAATATAGTCTTGCTGCCTCTTCCTCAAAGCAGGGTAGGAATTGGGGTTCAGCCTGGTTAACCTCCCTGACTTTTCCATGTGAGCTCTCTTCATTATGAAGCAGGAAACTTTATCGTCAAAGAACAGAAATTCGTGAAATTCGATTCTGCGCACTGCGGGGTCTTCGAAATGCCTCTCGACCTGATTAAGGAAAAAATTTTCAATCTGTTGAAAAAGTTGTAAGAGGCATAGGCTTCGCGTTTAAGTGCGCAACGCGATAGCGTTTTCAGGCCCCGTTCGCATCGCCTTCTATTTTATTTGCCGTGCTGCGCTTCTGATTGCGCACCTAAACCGTACTGTGATGGAAGAAACGTATACGCATGCGCGGGTGACATTGGACGTTGTGAACTCGTTGCGAAGTACCCGTGGATTACGTCTTACCCTTAATGACCAGCGGTTATCCTGCGTACGCGCTACGTGCCCGGTCCATGTCCATTTCTTCTTCTTGAGTTCGACTATGATATCCTTAACCCCCCGTTTGTTCCCTGACCCACTCTGCTCTCTTCCTGTTTCTTAAGGTTACACCTATCATTTTATTGCGATAGCAATTATATGGACACTCTCGGCTGGTTTTTGCCGTCGGCGTCGCCGCCGCCGTTGGCCGCCGCCGTCACCCCCCGTATATGTATATGCATATATATAACCGGCCCCGCCCATCGTTCGTGAGCGTGAAAAGACGCGAGGGGGGGGGGGGGGGTCCCTCGAGCGACCTTCGATTTTACGAGCGCGGTCGTCGCGGGCGCGCGCGTTATCCCCCCTTCTCGGCGGCCGACAGCGGGGGGCCGGTGTACCCTTCTACGTGCTGCGCTCTCAACGCGAAGAGAATGTGGTGAGCAGTGTCCCTGGAGCGGCCGTACGCTCTTAAACCAAGCGTTTTCTAGAGTTGCGTGAGATCGGATCCAAAAGAGTTAGCTGCCAGCCTCACTTCGTATAACATTACAATTTGTTGCTATCGCATTCATTGCTTCACCCTTGCGGTGAAACTGTGACTTTTTTCCGTTGCTCGCTGCGTCGTCCTCAGTTTAAGTTGAACCCTCTTTGTGAGCCTCCAGGTTTCTGCTTCGTGCTTCGTAAGTGAATACCGGTAAACAAGATAACGGACGTCTAACACAATCACAATTCTGACACAACCTGAACTACATCCCGCGCATAATGAAGCCAAGGAAAGTATAGGGGACGTTGACTGTGCTGTCTTAAGTGCATTGTAGTAATTGTGATATAGATGGGAAGAAAGAAAAGTGGACGAAACGACAACTTGCCGCCGGCAGGCACCAAACCTGCAACCTCATAGGATTGCGCGCCCGATGCTCTTAACCATCTAGCTACGGCGGCGGTCGTCCCCCTCGTCCACTTATCGACTATTTATGTGCGTGCACAGCTGGGAGTGTTGGTCAGCGCCGACCGTAGCCATGACAGCGAGTGTGGAACACTCTTTTCTTCTGCAAGATGGCGTCACGCAGCGCGTGAACTTTTACAAGGCCGAACCACACGTACAGGCGCTCTCAGAATAATTCGGAACGCCGGACACGCAGCCGCTCGCCTGCGGAGCGTGCCCGCAGAAAAGTAGTACGATGGTCTGCGCGTGCGCGGTCTCCCTAGAAAGCTAGCGTTTCTCCCTAGTGCACGTAGATTTGCCTTGCGTTGCTACAAAACTGTAGCCCTAGGTGCCCCTTAGCACTTTGATAAGGGGCAGGGGCGTAGCCAGAAATTTGGCGAAAAAATTTGGGGGGGGGGGGCAGTGCCCGGTGTGCCACCCCCTGGCTACGCCACTGATAAGGGGGGCTGGGTGGTTGGTGTCTGTGACAAGCTGTGTGTGCGCGTGCATCGCGTTGAAGCATCGCACGCACGCAGCCTTCGTGCGTGCGTGCGTGCGTGCGTGTTCGTGTGCTTCGGTGTTTTCTTCTGTTGTTACGTTGGGCCGTATAAATCATTTCATCAGAATATTTACGGGAGTTGACTGACTAGCGCTGGCAAAGAGCGGCGTTTTCGTCTTATGCAACCATGAGCACATCGGCGAAACATATTTACGTTTCGATATTTTGTTTTGTATGAAAAAATAAACCGAGTGTTCTTCCTGTTATAAATATATATCTATGATGCTACTTTATTTTGCATTTAGTTTAGACAGACTATCGCTGACTGTATGCTACCTCTGAGCAAAAGACAATGAACGTCTGTGGCAACAAACGAAGACACACGATCGAAATGTAAAAATACTCGTTACTATAAGCGCCCAGATTCTGTAATTGATTGGTGCACAATATAGCGAACCCCGAAATGTGGTGCGCGAATAAAAAACTCTAGAATCGTGCAGAGCTTATTAGAGTACGCACGAAATCAGTCCCTCTGCATGAAGATTGCTTTGACAAACACACCGCCTTATTTCATTTTGTAAAATGTTTTATTGGCGCTATCGGAGACACACCTGTAAGGGGGGAGTGGTCATGTAATAGTACAAATTCTTCTCGTATGACCAAACTAGTAGAAACACGGATCGGGAGATAATTAAAGTAAGAACTAATACATCGCAAAACAGACTAACGCGGTTTAAAGAAGGCAGCGATGCCATTGTAGCCATGCCGCCTTACTCGCACGTTGTCTCCCACAATGGATGCAAATAATCGCAAGAACACGCCGCAAGGAATCGACAAGTCTTGATATTTATTATTTACGGAGCGCGGCATGCTATACAGGCCCATATCCTTCCAGCGCCAGTGCCACCTAGAAAAATAATTCAGGCCTGCTCACCGCTCCGGGCATGGCCTCTGACGTCACTCAGTTTTGACCCTTGTCTGCCGCCGAGTAGACGTGCGCATGCATGCTCCCGCCGTTCGAGAGAGCAGGATTGCTAAGCCGGACGAAGCCTGTCGTGGTGTGCCGGTGTTTCTTTTGGACGACTGCATGAAGATGAACCGTGTTTTTCTACGTCTGTGAAGTGCTGCGTGGTGATGTGATGCGCTTCATTCACCGAATGTTCGCGTAGTGTACACCTGCAAGCTCTCCCAATGGGGCAGTGCTGCGGGCCCAACTGTCACCGCTTTGTACCGGAGGTCCAAGTGTTTTCATTCCCCAAGGACGACCAGAAAGCGAAATGAGAGCGTGCCGTTCGTCGGGATGACATCGATATGCGTTCTCTGCAGTGTGCGATTCGAAGGTACGCTTTTGATTTCGTTTTAAAAGCACCACCTCTAACATGTTCGGTTCTTTCTGTAAAATGATGTCGTGTGCGCTTCTGGCTTGTTAGCGTAAGCCTTCACATTAGACACTTTTAGCTTATATAGTGTCGCTGATGCTCAGCCCCGCAATAACTTAGCGTACCGAGACAGTGATAGGAACTGCATATATTTCGCGTTTTTGACGAGCGCGTTTGCCGAGACGCGGTCTGCTCGGCTGAAAAACGACGGTGAAACGAAGTAGACGCATCTTCACGTTCCGCTCAACCGATTTCACAAGCGGAGCGAGAGATGCGCTTTTACGTTCTACTGCTCGCATTCCGAACACATCAAAATGAAGCAATAAACACGCATGGCAATATATTATCAGGAACAGGCGTTTTTCCTTCAGGGAGGGTCGGTAAACATTTCGCTATTTGCGCGTGGCACCGCGGGCTTATTGTAAGGACCTCCGATTACTTTGTTGAGAAAAGGGAAGGAGGGAGGAGTATTTCTTACCGCTGCTCCGACAATTTTTTTGGCGGTATTATAATTAGGCGCCAGTGTCGCCTGCCCCTTCGCCTAATTTATTTCCTTGAAATATGTACTGCTGGTACAGCCGCATTTTGGATGCCTGTAGACACCTCAAAGGTCTCCCTGTTTTGTACCTTAGTCAATAAGGGGCATGTGGAGCAGAAAGCTTCAGGTAAATCGCCTTCTTAAATGGTTTTAAGGTGTGTGAGCTCCATTTCAAGCCGGAATACCTAAGGACGACTACCAAGTACACCAATCCAAGAACCGACACTGCAGTACAAAAGCGCGAGCTCAGCAGCGAAAACTGCAGAAGTTTAGCGAATGAATAGGAACAGTTTCTGTGCATCTTCTGGGCAGGGTGTAATGTGTGTGCGTGAATAATGGATAAAGATTGAATAACATTTACCTTATTTATTTCTTCACATTGTTGGGCCATCAAACTTCGCTCTTATAAATGAGTCACACGTTAGATAGCGTACGATCTTTTATTTTTAATTGGAATAATAAACGGCTTACAGATAAGTCACCAAAAAATTAATTAGAGCTTAATACATTCCTTAAACCAGCGCCAATCCCCACGCAAAAGGCAAAATTAAGCTTTTGCGCATGTAAAACTCAATTCGAACGTTTTATCTTTTCACGGAAGACGTTGGTGGCGATGGCTTCACAGCCTCCCGTGCGCGCTCGCTCGGTCAATACGCGTGACGTCACGGCGGCAGTGAACAGGCCTGATAATATTTTTCTAGGTGGCATTGCCGTGGCTGTACTCAGTCACCGGCCTAGCCGGCGTGTATATAGGAGCTGATTTAGATTGTTTTTGTTTCCTTTTCGTGCATATTTTACATCCCTACATACAGGAAAAGTACGCTCACAGACATGTGTATTCATTTACAAGCTCTATTTATAGATATTTCGCCATATGACAGCACCGCATGAGTTCGATTAACCTTATCTCGCACGACGCCTTGTGCACATCGTAGCGATGTACAGTACGGTCCACTCTAAGAGGGAACACGCGAGCTCGTGGCCGGCGGGCCACGCGGCGCTAGCTAAATGAAGGCGAGATTTGTAAACGCGGCGCATGCGCATAAAATCCTAAGGCCGACGCCCACCCAGTTTCGTCTGCTACTTCTCCGCCTGTGCTCATGAAAAGCGCTGGAAAGCGCTTCCGTCTTTTTGCGGGGCAATTTATCTAGCTGTCACTCTGACTGCTGCTTGTCGGATTTCCAGCAAGCACAAAACGTGTGTGGTTTTATTTATTGCTGCAGTGTTTCGCCAGCTCTCACCGTTAAGCCCGTCATATTTTTCACATACCTGCTCGATGCAACTGGTAGCTTTTGATAACAGATAAGGCTGTTGAAGTCCTATGAAGCGAACATTCTAAGCTCGCCTTTGGGACCACGAAATATCGGCTTAATAAAGAAGCGGAAGGCCGAGTTGGTATCCGTTGATTTACAGTGCGAAAACGAAAATCGCGAAGGGTCATGGCTCGCTAGCGCACGCCGAGTGCATGAGCAGGGGAAGTAGCAGACGACGCACCACCTTGATGAACCAATGCGCATGCGCCGCATTTCGAAATCTCGCCAGCAGTTAGCGCTCCGCGGACCGCCGGACACGCGCTCGCGTGTTCCCTCTAACAGTAGACCGTATACTGTACACAATGCACTCTAGCGTGGGCTCGCGTTCGTCTGGCCCGGCTTTGTAGTGCTAAATGGTTTTAACCAGCACCAGCAGCACTCTTTGGGCTCACATCGCTGAGGATTTGGCGTACCTGCTGGTGGTGCACTACGCGTGATCGTGCACTACGAGTCAGTGAAACCCCGGTGATACGAACACTCCTCATACGAATTTCGGGGTGATACGAATTTTTCTTTGGTCCCGGCCAAGGCCCATTGGCCTGCAATGTAATGTAATACGGTTGTTGCGAACCGATTTTCACCCGCCGACGTTTGATACGAACGAACGCTACCGCCTAGGTATGGAGAGGTGCTGTCCGCGCTGTCGCGGAAGAGGCGCCAAGCACCTGCGAACGCGGGAACGCAAGCGCGGGCATGCACGCCGCAGCGCCAAATCGTCAGAATCCCGGTTTAAGAAAAATACTTTTCTTACGGTCAGAATAAACCTTCAGAAACGCGTCACGGCGACGCCTGTCACGCACTCCGAGATTGTGCGCGATAATCTTTGACTCTAATGTGCCTTCGTGTGCCTTCGCGTTTAGATTACAGAGGGCATTGGTGCCATGCTTATTTTTTCTAACGCGTCGACGCGGGCTGCTGTCGTTGTATTGTGTTTACACGTGCCTGCCTCGTGCATCGGGCATCCTATGAAAGGTGGACGAGGACGGAAAGAAGGCGAGGATGGCTTTTAAGAAGTCAGGCCTCACAACGTCCACATGCGCGACTGTTGAGGTCACACTTGTGCGGGCAAGGTCGGAAATCTCCCAAAAAACATCCCCAACACCTCCGCAATAACAAAATCATAACATAGGACCGTGGTTCTAAAATTTTGTGGCCTGGATCTATCGCGTCAAAGCGCTTTTTCCGTTACTTTTGCTGCAGTACTCTGGTGTCATGCAAAATAGCACACTAAAATTTGGAAGGGGCCATTGCTGTCGCGGGTCACCTGGTTCATTCATTAAACACGCGCGTACGGGCCGTATATTTACGAGTGCTCGTATGATTGCCGACATCTTAAAACTTCACTGACAGTCATTCAGAGTTCTTCCTGACATTGCTGCAGCCCTGAAAAAACAATAAATGAAAATGTACGCCATCTTTCTTTTGTCGCTTGCTAATTTTCCATGCTTTCTGGTGATACGAATTTCGGATGATACGAATATTTTTAGTGGTCCCGTGAGATTCGTATCACCGAGGTTCCACTGTATACGTAGCAGCGATGTGCACTGCACTCGTGTACGCGCTCATGTTTGCCTGGGCGTGCAAGGTGGTCCGGTATGGCTTTTTCCGGCGCCAGCTCGACTTACGGAGAGTGGTCAACTCTATATTGAGCATTTTGAAGCTCGTAAACAGTTCAGTACAGGTGCTCAGACGTTCCGACGAGTCGCCGGACCGTCTAGTCACACTATAGGCCGACGATGATGACGATGCCTCCAAACACAGCATGTCGTCGTAGTGTAACATGATGGCAGTGTTGTATGCGTTACCGAAAAAAGTAACTAACTAAATACGTTACTCGTTACTCTAAGAAAAAAGGAACGCGTTACCGTTACCGAAAAAAAAAGTAACGGATGTTACCTCTGCCGTTACTCCGCAATGATGTCTTAATCGATGTGTTTTTGCTGCAGTAACCCGCAATAAAATTTGTTTTCAATCTCGAATTCGTGTTTTACATAAAACGTCTAACCCAAACAAGTATTTTACCCAAAATTATCAATTAACGAGAATTATTTGTACAAATTTTAACGCACCGGACCTTAGCAATGTTATAGTAGCTTAAAGATTCCCGTAGAGTTACATGTGATAGCTTATGACTCTAGGAAAGAAGTGTAAATTTAAGGGCTCGTTTTGTTTGTTCTCATTATAGTTCACATTAATATTAGCTTCTGAGACTCTGTGCCACATGGTGAAGCCATTTTTCTCAGTGCGACATTATGCACAATGTGAGATTCAATCATCCACGCTATCCGCTAAGAAAGCATCACTGAATTCTCAAGAAATTTATAGTAATCAGCCTTTTCTGGGTCTGAATAGCACCTCTAGTGGAGATCGTCGAAATCGAAAATGGTGGCCTTTGGCCTTCGAAATTGCCCGCTGCGCGCCAGTAGGCAATCACGAAAGCGCGCATTGGCACCTTTTTTTTTTTTTTTTTTGGGTGGGGGGGGGGGGGGGGGGGGGAGAGATTTGCACGTTTTTGACACCAGATGTTGCTTGGTCCGCACCTGTCCTCTTTCCTCACGTTTTGACCACCAAAAATCATGCGCATGCGCAGACTACCTACGCGGAAAAGGCCCATGCTGACGGCGTGACAAAGGCATGCGTTAACGGGATACAGAACAAAAATTGGAAAAATCGACGTAATCTTCGAAATTCTACTCGGAAGGTGCCACTGTTTCGATAAACAGAGTTCATTTCCCGTATTTTTGAACGGTTGGCTGTATTTTTGATAGATTGTCCGCGCGCGGCGGCTGCACACGAGCCGTGACGTCGAAATCGCCGAGGCGCATGTAGGGTGCATGTGTTCCTGTCTTTCTCTTGCGTTTCTCCACCTCTCCCTTCATCCCACTCTCCCCCCTTCAACAAAAGCGCTGATGCTTTATTCCAGCCGGGAGCATTGTTCGCTACCGGTGCTGTTCGTAGTGGTTCTGGGAACTGTAGGGCAACTGAGCTGGTCAAGAGACGCGGGCGGCGGCTGGCATGGTTGGCTTGCCCGTTTCGGGCGTGTTTGACGTGCACTATAACGTTACCAAACATCACCTCCTCTAGTTCACAGCGCGGCCACTAGACGCGACGGTTTGTGAAAAACGCATCAATTTCATTATTTTCCTGCAATTTCTGCCTGAAATGAAGGTTGTGTCTATCGATTACGCGACCCAATCTTTCAAATTGGCTGAAAATCGTGGCGGCAAGAATTTTGTTCAGTATCCCTTTAACGGCCTACTCAGGGGGAAAAAAATATCTGTGCATAAACATTTTTTTGTTCACTTTAACCTATACAGGCACCGCAAAAATTTGTGAGCGCGCGTTTACGCCAGGGTGTTCAAGATTAGCCTCGCTCGCTCAGGAGATAACCGGAAACGTAGCTGCCGTTGCAGAGAGAAATAAGCAGAATTTGTTTTCAAAACAAAGGTGATAAGTCTGATCAACTTTGTAGCAACTATCATAAAATGTCGCATATTTATGCATTTTTCAAAAGTACTTTCCTTCGCTCTACAAGTTTCAGACAATGTTACCTTACTCTTTGTTGAGCATGCATTTCATATACGAAATTTTTTTTGTAACGGTAATATTTGTGTGTTACATCGTCATGAACTTTCGAGAACGACAGGCAATAAAATTGATCCCTCCGTGTTGAATATGTTCGATATTTCTTGCCTCCTAAATTATGTTTTAAAAAAGAAAACTGATCTTTTTTTTCGGGTTACGGGGTGGTATGTGCATGAAATATAAAATAATCAGTCAAATCTAAAATTCCATTTTCGGATTCGTTTCCATCTCTCACGGAATCACCCGTTTGCGATAACCACGCTTAGGAGACCAACTGTGATTATGTCTGCCGTGTAGTTACCTGTAAAGGCTCATTTGCACTAGCGTGACACGACACCGATTTTGGTCTGCCGACTGTCTTTGGGAGCGTCTTTTGCCGTGTCGTCGTCCCAGTTACACTACAACGACGCCAAGAGTCCGCCGATGGTCTGTGGAAGACTCCCTCTGTGCCTTGTCGTGCTCACAGCCTTTCGTCGGCCGATTCTCTAGTCACACTGGAGGCGCGCGCGGCGACACCGACTGAACTTGCACGAAGAAATTGAAACAGGCACCACCTGCTCCTCATTTTCAGCCGTCCTCCCTCCTTTGCCGTCCTCCCCCCTCTCGTTCTACGCGGCGCAGCTCCCGCCATCGCCCCCTCGGCACCAAGGGACGGAGTGGGGACAGACAAAGGGGCAGCGAAGAAAAAGACATCCATGGGGTGCGCTGAGGGGGGTATTGTGCGGGGCCTCCGCACAATACCCCCCAAGATCTCCCCAACCAACGACATGGGCGAATTTTCGCTCGGCCACCGATCCAAGGTCTATCCATATAGGTCGCGAAACTTCGGGCGAAAAGCGGTTCAGAAGCTATTCCCAGCGACATCAGCATGGGGAGTTATGGGAAGTGCGATTGAAGCGCGACTATGTTTGGAGGGAACAAACACTAATGGCGAATTCCATTGAGAGAACAGGAGTAGGGGCGCCGTGCAGTGAGGAGTGGTGGGCAGCGCACTGAGAGCAGCGTCACTCGATCTGCCACTGGAATGCGGCACGCTTTCGCAGAGCAGGTGCGAGAGGGTAAAAAGACGAGTGAGGAGAAATTTTACGCATCCCAGCATTGCCGCCGTACACGAAGAAGTGAAATGTAAACAAGCGAGGAGGATCGTCGGGAGGATATGACGTTAACAAGCCACGTTACTTCCTGCGTTCTCCGCTCACTCCGCTTTTCAAGGGGAGCAGACAGGACTGCTCTTCGCTGCTCCCGGCGCAGCAAAAGCGCTCTCGCTCTACCATTGGATGGCGGTGCTCCTACTCCTGTTCGACCACTGAAACACGCTGGCTCTGAAGAGAGCACTTTCAGCGTGCTTTTGAGTGCTCCTGCTCTCCCAATGTAATTCGCCATAATAGTGAAAAACCAGGTTTTATTCAAAGGCGAAGAAATCGCCATGTTTAACAAATGACATTTATTTCCCCAACACTATTATGTAGGGGCAATGAGCAAAAAATTTATGACAGTATTTTATGATTACGAAAAATCTTTTTTCTAGCGCCCTCTGTGCACGCCATTATTACTCAGTGCAGCCCTTGCGCTGCATGGAAAGGCACGCTCGTAAAATTCGTCTGCGATGACACACCCCCCCTCACGTGTTTTAGTGTTCCGCACTTGCTTGCGTTCTCTGAATTAATGTGGTGAAAATTTAAGTTGTGCTGTGCGCGAAGTTGTGACGTGCGTTTCATCGTTGGTGAACGTCTTGAGCACAGTGCCCAACGGGCAGCGAGACGATGCGGCTAACATTTAACGCCGAGTGCTTGCCTCGGTACCTGCGGAAACGATGTGCTGGGCGAGGATGCAGCAGCAACACACGTATGCCTGGCGACCCATGTCTTCTAGATAAGAAACAAGGGCAACGGTTCGGAGGACTGTGCTCACTTTCATGCATCAGTATTTCTGCGGCCCGGTTTCCTTCTTGAACACGCAGTGCCTGCTATATTATTCGTGCTAATCGGTGAGCAGATCGCTATGTTATTTATCGCGCTACGATTCACATAACTGCATTCGCATAGGAAACGGTAATTTATCGGAGCATAAGAAAAAAACAATGCGCATGTAGTGTCCGCACACTTTTTTTGCTTATTCACTTGGTGCTCATTGTGTGCAGTATAATGAAATCGAGTTATTGTGACCATTGAATAAAACTGAAATGTCATAATTTTGGCGTGACTTGGCGTCGTTTCTTCTTGTTAGAAGTGAAGAATACAAGCAATGTGCGCGCTAACGAACCTGCGTATGTGCAAAGCAAATAAGCAACGCTGCAAATGTGAAAGGTACGCTGCTGCTTTCTTTAATCCATCTGCGCAAGATGCCACCAACGCCGAATGAAAGTTCCAAGAATGTTTCTTAGTGAAACCGAGGAAAATTGAACGGTAGTACACTTAAACATCACTATCTGGTCATGAGTCGATATTAGTTTAGCTGGCATTGACTTGAAGCGCACTCGTGGAGGACTCGCCGGCGATAGCCTTAGCGCGAGTCCTTAGCGATCAGGGGCCTACGAAAAATAATTTGGGATCAAATTTCGCGCTAGTGCCAACAAAATGACGTCACTTCTTTAGCAACTATTGCGTCACATCCGCTTTATTTTTTGTTCCGCCGGAAGTGTTCTCTCCTCACACAGATGGCGCTAAGCCCCATGAGCAGCTGATGAGCCGCCATTTTCTGAACGTATGGGCTTCTATGGAAGCTTCGCTACCAGTTACATTTACCTTGACCGATCTCGCGACGACCCTGCCAATGACACGTCTGCCGATGCATTTTGCTGGTGTTTTCCGTCTGCCATCCTGTTACACTACGACGACATGCTGTTTTTCGAGGCGTCGTCGTCGGCCTAGTGTGACCTAGACAGTCCGGCGACATCGTCGGCGGGCCACTCGACGGCCGACCGTCTGTGTCGGCCTCGTGTCTACGTCGGTGTCGTGTCGCTCTAGTGTAAAAGAGCCTTAACCATGGTTAGCCGTAGTGTTCATGTGATAGCGGTAATAGTGGGCTTTAGTTGAACCAGAGGGACGCCAATCAAGGTAGGGAGTAATTTTTTTTTTTTTGCGCTCCAAGATAAAATTTCACGTTTCGCGTCCCACTCGCATTCTTTTTAAGGCTTTTTGTTCCTGCTGTGGGGTCACACCTATTCTCCATGATGTGCGAAATTCCGTTGACGCAGACTCTCAATCGGCAGCACACCTGTAGACCGGGTGAAGTTAGCGGCTGTCTCCTGGATGAGCCAGGATTCCACAAAAAGCCGCTTATGGCCTCTGGGTCGAGGACGCAGGACTGGTCAAATTTTATGCGGCGGTCATTCACCACACTGTGCTCAGCGAGTGTACTCCTTTTTCTTGCGGACGTCGTTTTTATGTTGCCGCAATCTCTCGGGGAAGTTCTTTGCTTACCCCACGAACGAAGCACCACAATGAGCGTGTAGTATGGAGTAAACCGGCCCATACGCTTTCCCTTCGGGAAGCCTGTCTTTTGGCCAGGTGCCAGCAATCCACGTGCTGCAATCCACTTGCACGAAAAGCATGTCCATACAGCTTCTCATGGTGGATTCCGAGGCTTTCTTCAAGCTTTGGGTGGCGATGGCCCGACCTTCCCTACAAGGAGTTGGCGCGTCTTCAGAAATTTCTACAATTTCTGCAGTTTCAGCGTCAAGAAATTTCTGCAATTTCAGCGTCAAATCCACAAGTGGAATAAGGAGCTCGGTCGAAAAATTACGTACCTGTAAATTTCCCTCCCATGGCAGACGCGATCTCCTTGAAGGCGAGTTCCTTGAGATCGCGGCGGTGGTAGTGCGGATGCTTGATATCCCATACTAGGCGACGTTCTTGAACGAGCGAAATAAGATCCGCTTCTTCATCCGCAGTAAACGCTGGCATTGTAAACTGTAGATGTAGATTTGTAGATCCCTGAAACTGTCCTGATGTTCAAGCGGTGGGTAAGCTGTGCGCCTATTGTCACGTCGCCGTCCCATTTACGAGTGAAAAACAGCGCTAAAAAGACGGAACAAGAAAGGACACGGGACCACGGCGCTGACTAACAACCAAATGTGTTTATTCCTTCAGTCAGCATATGTATATAGTTCACCACTATCACAATGAAATGACAAAAAGTTGAATACTCAGCCTGCGCAGAGGCTATGAGGCAATCAATCGGACATGAATTTTATCTCTTTCGGAAGGAGGGAAATCGAGGGGAGGCTAACACATGCTTCGCCGCTGTTGTGGATGTGATAGGCTTCTGAAATGAGACGCGCGCGTTCGTCATGGTACTTAGACAGGTAAGTGGTATCTTGAAAAGATGGGTGGCAATCGCAATTGTTACAATGAATAGATAACTGACTATCTGCAGCTTGTTTTTGAACTTTGTTCGAACGCTCGCTCATGCGGTCATTCGCGCACCGCCCCGTTTGACCAATGTAATGTTTCTTTCGCAAGTAGCACGCCTTAAAGGAGCCCTGACATCAAATTTACGCATGTGGATTTTTTTGCTCCGCGAGTAGCTATCGACCCCCAAGTAACGATTCTCGACTCAAAATGCAGCGCAGGGACGAATAAGTACCAGTAATGTTGATAAATATATCCGGTATCGAACACGATTCAAAACGGGAGGAAAACCCGCCAAATTGTAGTGCTGGTAGCGCTACCTCGCGGCCACGTCGGGGCCGCTCCCCAGCTGATCCCGCTGCCACAAAAAAGGTGACGTCATGTCCAGCTGACATCGCTGACATTTCGTCTGCTAGGAGCGGCAGGCTCGCGATCCTGCGTTAAAAGCAATGTATTTATCAACCTCGGCCGTACTGCCGGAGCACAGGAACACCAACTACGCACCTCATGTCGCGGACGTTTGGCGAGTGAATAACTGCTTTCAGCTGCAGTGGGGCACACGTATACGGTGGGAATCGCCCCGGCCTGGAGACTGGGCCTCGTATCAAACGAGAGACCGAACTGCTTCGCCAACACAGGATTCATCGTGTAGCAGCCCGCATCAAAGTGAAGCGAGCAAATGCGGCTGCTGTTCACAGGCGTCCAGTCCCTCGGTCCAACGGCGCGCCGAACGAAGTCAACCCACTGGCTGCGTTGAGGTTCGAGGCTCGGAAATGCATGAAAGGACACGCACTTTACGCTTTTTCCGCGCCTCGACGGGCAGGTTCGTACTACGCAGCGGCTCCCCCGACATCCTGGCACGTACTGTGTCGCTCCGAATGATCGCACTCGCGCACGACAAATCAGTCGATGCGACACGATGTACCGCACGCACAGATCAACACAGCAAGAAGAGCCACTACTGAGACCACGCCGGGCGTCGGCGCCACAATAAACACACTCACACCGTCGACGTCATTGTTACTAGCGTATCACTAGCGTACGTCATAAGTGGGATTCTATCGCGTGTTCTATCACACCTCACACGTTGCACTAGTGTCTATGTCGCAGGGCATCCAGTTTTCCGTTGAGCGTTCATACGCTCTTTGCCTGGTTTGCCCTCGAATTAAAATAACTTCCACGCGACGGACGGCATTCAAATTTGGCCAAGACGACCTGTGCATACCGAGCAATCGAATGAAGGACACATCTCGACTTTGAAATTTGATGTCAGTGCTCCTTTAAGCTTGCAGGTTTTCCAGCAACGCTTTTGGCTAACATTGAAGAAAGCCTTGTAGCAGGCTTCAAGAACAAACGCTCAGCTGCCACACACTCGGAGACAAACCCGCAGCTGACAGTAGCTGTCATCCCGCATGTGCACAATCTCAAGAAGGCTGTCGGCAGGGCAGGCGTTAAGCTATTGTTTTCTGCCCGAAATAAGCTTGGGAATCTGTGCCAGAAAGTGAATCGAGAGGTAGAGAAAAAAGAGAGGATGTACTAAGAAGCATAAGCAGAAGTTTGTTGAGTGTCACCAAGGTGTTGTGTACAAAATTCCTCTTTCTTGCGGGCGTTATTACATTGGTCAAACGGGGCGGTGCGCGAATGACCGCATGGGCGAGCATTCGAACAAAGTTCAAAAACAAGCTGCAGATAGTCAGTTATCTATTCATTGTAACAATTGCGGTTGCCACCCATCTTTTCAAGATACCACTTACCTGTTTAAGTACCATGACCAACGCGCGCGTCTCATTTAAGAAGCCTATCACATCAACAACAGCGGCAAGGCATGTGTTAGCCTCCCCTCGATTTCCCTCCTTCCGAAAGAGATAAAATTCATGTCCGATTGATTGCTTCATAGCCTCTGCGCAGGCTGAGTATTCAACTTTTTGTCATTTCATTGTGATAGTGGTGAACTATATATATATATGCTGACTGAAGGAATAAACGCATTTGGTTGTTAGTCAGCGCCGTGGTCCCGTGTCCTTTCTTGTCCCGTCTTTTTAGCGCTGTTTTTCACTCGTAAATGGGACGGCGACGTGACAATAGGCGCACAGCTTACCCACCGCTTGAACATCAGGACAGTTTCAGGGATCTACAAATCTACATCTACAGTTTACAATGCCAGCGTTTACTGCGGATGAAGAAGCGGATCTTATTTCGCTCGTTCAAGAACGTCGCCTAGTATGGGATATCAAGCATCCGCACTACCACCGCCGCGATCTCAAGGAACTCGCCTTCAAGGAGATCGCGTCTGCCATGGGAGGGAAATTTACAGGTACGTAATTTTTCGACCGAGCTCCTTATTCCACTTGTGGATTTGACGCTGAAATTGCAGAGCGTAGGGTTTTGCCGAAGCTGTATAGATTGTTCAGCGAAATGGATAATTGGGCAAGTTTGTGAGTGATCATCATTCGTTGTAGTTGAGGCAGCGCACCAATATAGATGAAGTAGTGCAGCAACTGTCGTCTTTTGCGGCCCAATCTTGTGCGCTGCTTCACTTGCACGGAACTATGTATGATGTTCTTTAAATACAATACAGAATTTTTAAAATGCTCTGCAACAGTATTCTGTGTGGCATAAAACAATTTAGGCAGGTTCGTACTAAAAGTGCCAAGCCTGAAGGAAGTTCGGAGCTGGGCAGCCTTCGTTATTTCTCTTCGGCTTTCTTATCCTCCTCTCACTTTCTTTTTCTCCGTTTCTGTTTTTTTTTTCTTTTTTTATTGATTTATTCCTATTTATTTCTTCCTCTCTATTTATCTCTTTCTTTCTCCATCTCTTTTTCTTCCTATTTCTCCCTTTCTTTCTCTTTCTATTTCGCACTTGCTTCCTCTTTTTTTTTCATTTTTATATTTGGTTTTGCCTACGTTACGCTGAGTGCACTAGTTGTTTTTTTTGCTTATGATGATAAATAATCATCATCAAGGCGTTCTAAGAACAAGAGGAAAAGACTTCTGCGCTCAATATGCTACACATGGAGCGTCAGGCCGAGCGACGACGACAGCATACTACAGCACACGACAGCCCAGACCCCTAAAGTGCTCCGCACTTAAAGCGTCTTGCATATCCAATAGAATGCACTGTATAGATGGCGTTATCTGCCAAGTATTTTAACTCGGTACACTTTCTTTGCAGTGGTACAGCTGCGCAACAAGTTCTCCAACCTTCGAACGCAATTCACGCGCGAAAAGCGGAAGATTAGGCAGAAATCCGGAGCGGGACCTGACGACATATACCAACCACGATGGGTCCACTTCGAGCGGCTGCTATTTTTGAATGGCAGCTGCGTGTCGCTCCACAGCATATCTGATGCGCACACAGACGAGGAAGTTGAGGCAAGTTGTATAAACGCTTTCTTTGACGTGTTCAAATTCAGCATGTGTTATACCCTTGTTACACAGCCAGCCTAAACCGCGGTTAACGTAACCGTGGTTACGTTAACCGCGGTTCGCTTATGTTACACGGTACGAGAAACCACGGTTATGCCGCTAACCGCGGTTGCAGGAAACCTAGCTTGGAAACCTCGGTTAGGCAGTTAACCGAGGAAATAGCGGCGCTCATGAGCGATGAGTGCATGCCGGCGAGCGTGCGTGAAAAACGGACGAACTGGACGGCACGAACTATACGGAAAGCCTGATAAGGCTATGGGAACATGATTCGCGTGATCTGTGGAGCACGTCACGCAATGCAAAGGTGTACGCGGCAATAGAGAGTAATAGCTGAGCGGCTCAGCGGGCCAGCGGGCCCAGCGAACGAGCGGAGACGCCGACTGCGCATGCGCGGCACGCTGGCACGGCCAGCGTTTTCACGGAGCGAGCCGCTCACCCGCTCATTTCGTCTCCTCAGCGAAGCTTGCGCAGCGGACGAGCGTGGGAGCGTTTTCCAAGCAAAGCCTCTGCTCGATTGACAGTAACTTCAACCTTGTTCAAGAGGTGGCGCAGCAATGCGTTCCGCTGAAGCAAGCTGGTCATCGCTCAGCTATTACTCTTCCATTTGTCTTTCGCTCCGCTGCCCCTCCGCTCCTCCGCTGGGTCCGCTGGCCCGCTGAGCCGCTCAGCTATTACTCACTAATAACAGCCGAGTTGAACGCCGAACTGCCGCCTGACGTAGAGCAGTTCACGCTAAAGCAATGAGGCTTTGCCGTAAATTATGCATATATTCGCATAAGTGTACGTTTGAAGAACATTATGCAAGAAATAAGTGACATATTTGTGTACAGAATGGCGATCTGCTTATTAGTGCGTCAGTTAGATTGTTGTACGCCAGGTGGTGTAAGCCGCCTTAACCGAGTACGCTTTCGCGCTGTGTGACATCGGCGAACCGTGGTTGGCGCTAACCGCGGTTCCACGCGGTTAACCGTGGTTAGTCGTAACCGCGGTGAAATTACCTGTGTAACATGGGTATTATTCACTCGTAGGTTGAACGTGTACCACGGCCAACGTAAATTAGCACGTATGAGCACATTCAGACAACTCGAACAACCGCAATTGATTGACATCACCGTTGCTATTTTTCCCGAGCCGGGTGCATGAATTCGTTTCCGATGTTCCTCTTGTTAGTCAGCACAATTCGTTTCGTATGTATGATTATACATATTGTTAGCCTGAAGATTATTTGTCTTACCTTAACATGCGTGGACACTTCGTGTGTTCGCTCTATTATATGTTCAATGCGGGAGGTAAGGCAACTGGTCACACCTGCACTGTTCGAACTCCCGCAGTTGTTTCTGTTGTATTTATCCGTCAATGCAGCAGAGATTTGCATTTTTTCGTTGCGAAGCATCTTATGCTCGGGGCTCTGTCCGTCCCTCCCGCGTCCGCCGTCCCGCGTCCGGCCACTTTCATGAAGTAGGGAAGCACCCATTATGCGAACCAGAACACTGTAGTAATATGAAGGCTGTCAACCACTACTACAGTAACCAGAGTCATGGCCGAGAGCACAGAGAGGCTGCTTAGCAATGGCTAGGCAGGTGGTGTCTGTCGCCCAGGTTGACCCCATTCCTTGAGTCATGGCCGAGAGCACAGAGAGGCTGCTTAGCAATGGCTAGGCAGGTGGTGTCTGTCGCCCAGGTTGACCCCATTCCTTAATCTTGCTTGCATGTGTTTGGAGGGGGGCTTAGTCCGTCCCGCGTCCCACACCACCACAGCGCATGCGCGTCCCCTCTCCTACGCTCATCCCCTTTCTCTCCTCTAGGAATCTTCTACTCTACGGAGCGGCCAGCGCGTCCCTTCCCCTATGCTCTCCTACGCTGACCCCCCTTCCTCTACTCTACGGAGCGTCCCACAGCGCATGCGCGTCCTCTCCCCCTCTCTCCTCTAGGAATCCTCTACTCTACGGAGCTGCTCCCGCTTCCCCCCACCCCCAGAGCGCATGCACGTCCCTCTCCTACGATCCCCCCCGTACTTTCCTCTAGGAATCCCTCTACGCAGCGGCGGGCACGACAGGTGGTGTGACAGCTGCATACTCCCTGGGGGCGCCACGGTAGTTCCGCGGTAGGAAAATGACGAAGCGCGCGCGCCTCATTCTCTCTCCTGTGCAGCGCCGCGATGAGCGCCCGGACCGCTGCCGCGAAATGAGAGCGGCGACGTTCCTTTCGCTCAAGCTAATTATCTCCCCGCTGCTTCGCATCCGCACATGGTTCCCTTTAGCGGGAGATGGGGAATTTTTTATCAGATATTTTTGGTGTCGTTCGCAAGCATTAACATTATTCTTCACCAAGCACTTGCCCGGACACTCCGTGTACTTAATGCACGTTTCACGCAGGATATGAATTTGAGAAAGGTTTAGCTTTCGAAACCGCTGCCGTATTACCTTCATATTATTCATCACTAGTTGTCCTCTTTCGAACTCTTTGAAGTGATTGTCACAAAAAAAAAAATGAAATGTAGGCGTCTAGTGTTTCATAAGTAGAAAAATTTATCCTGCGTTTATTGCAGTTAATCGAGCACAACACGGATGCCATCCAGGATGACGAACTGGGAACAGGTGATCAAGGGGTAGAAAGTGACCGTGTATCGACGTGCTCACGAGACACTGAAGGGGCCCTAGACTATTCTACACCCTGTCGACCAGCCACACTGAGGAATGCTGCAGGAAAGAGGAAAACAGATGAGGAATGGGAGCAGTGCAAACGCATTTTTGCCTCCGCAGTGAGCACGCTTGAAAGAAGCAACAAGCTCGCCGAAAAAGATGAATGCGATGCTTTTGGGCATTTTATTGCCCACACCTTGCGCAATATCTCACCAGGTCCGGAAAGACAGCTGGCTATGCTAGAAATACACAAGGCTGCCGTGAACCATACTCTTTCTCTAACCCATGGAGGAAGCATCAGACGATAGTGTTCTTCACGTGGAATAGAACTGAAAAATAAATTGGATGTCTCACTTTATTCATCGTAAAAGTGATCCTTGAAGGCTTCCCTTGTTACCCGAGCTATTTTGCTGCTGTTGCTGCCTCCTTTCTTTAATGGCTGCATTGCACAGCCTTCGTTTTGTGCACTCCTCCAAATGCCCTCCCGCACTTTATTGTCCTGCAAACATTAGGGAAAACCTGTTTAAACCAAGAAGTATGACTGCATGTGACTCTGGCTTTGATGTACATATATGTTTCGAGCAGCAAAACCAGCTCTGATTATATAACATGGCATGTTGCTATGGAAGCACAAGAAGAGCTGAAAATGCATACCAGTCAGAATATCCTCCACGCACGTCTAGGGTTTCAGAAGGCATGTACAGATGTCTTGAACCTTTGTGCGATCGCAAGCAGTTGTAAAGGACAGCTGATACAAGTACAATCGTTCTTGCTCTTTCTGGACTATATGCCGCAGTGGAGACCTGTACATCTGCCGTGAATTGCACATAACGCCGAAGGCAATTTCAGACGTCCGTCTTGCCCGCGATAATCTGAAACGGAAACCCTCTTGACATATCTTGAATTGAGACCATTCATGGAACGTTCAAACAATAGAAAAGTAACAGACGCTCCATTGCCCTAAAAAGCATAGAGGACAGAGCTTTCTCGAAGAATAATTTTTATAAGTGACATGAAACTACAAAAGTGTAAGATACTGCAGCAATTGCAATTCAACAGAAAAAAAAATCCTGTCTGTTTATGTTTGCCGATACCAAAATTGCGCCAGATTTCCAAATGTTATGGGCTTAGGTGCCCTTTGCAGTAAGCTGTCTTCCTCTTCCTATGTCACACTTCATCAGTTACATAGAACTGCTGTGTTCGCACTAGAAGAAAAGTTCATTTTCCGCCTGATTTCTTTGACTAGTGCACCTATCATATGCCACATTGCCCCATGTGCAAAATTTTTTAATCTAATGTTCATTGCCAGTTCGGCAGTAATGTGATTGCGCAAATATATGCAGATACCCTGCATTGAACAGTTGTAGTAAGCATTTTGTGATATAAATAATTCTTTCAAAAACAACATCGTTTGTGTAGCAATTAGCGCAGTAATTTACAACATGGGACAGCAGCAAGTAAACAGGTAAAGCACCAGTGCTCCCGTTTAAGTTTCAACAGTCGTTTTTATTGGAGCTTCTGCGCACCTCATGAAAAGCTACCACAATGGTATAGTCACATTCTACCTTTGCTAAATAGCGTTGCTGACAATAGGAGACATTAAGGAATAAAAGCAAACTCTTAATTCAGATTACGTAGCCATATAACGAAGAATAATATCCACCTAACGGCAACGACTTATTTCAATACCTTTAGTTGAAAACTCTATTCTCCCGTTGCAACTTTATAAATAGGAAAGGCCTCATCAAGTAAGGCTTCAGGTCAAACCCTTCATCGCCAATTGTAACAAAAGGCGCTGCTTTGCTTGAATTGGGTAGTAGGGGCATGGCGGGTTGCCATTGGGTGGACATGAAAAGGCGCCAGAACTCACGCCAAAAGCAGCAAAAGTAGCCATGTCATTTGATATTATCGCCGAATTTCTAGCCAAATACAACAGAAGCGGTATTGTCAACAGAGTCTTTACCATTGATGAATAAATAAAACCATTTTGAATAAGTAAAACCACAAGTTTAAAAAAAGCCGGCAGATCCCACGCACTGTGGGAATCGATGTAATGCGAAGCAGCCAGGAAGGAGCAAATCATGCTTTACATAATTTGCATGTCATGTTTTACATGTTACCACCTGTCATTTGTGTTCGCCATACAAGTCACGTCGCGATATACCAATTTTGGTGCATGTCAAGCTAGCGAACTGGACGCAAACGCACCATGAGCGTGGCATGTAAATGGCATCGTAGATAACATGCATGCCAATATTTTCATGTTACCACCTGCCACTTATGTTCGTTATACAGTCATGTCACTCAATACCAAATTTGGTGTATATCAAGCTAACGAAACGGCCGCGGGCGCGCCATGAGCGTGGAATGCAAGTCATGTCGCTCATGAAGTCATGATTTCTATATTACCACTTGTCATTTATGTTCGTCATACAGTAATGTCGCTCAATACCAAATTTGGTGTATCTCAAGCTAACGAAACGGCCGCGAGCGCGCCATGAGCGTGGCATGCAAGTCATGTCGCACATGACAAGTCATGATTTCCATACTACGACTTGTCATTTATGTTCGTCATACAGTCATGTTACTCAACACCAAATTTGGTGTATCTCAAGCAAACCAAACGGCCGCGAGCACGCCATGAGCGTGGCATGCAAGTCATGTCGCCCATGACAAGTCATGATTTCCATATTACCACTTGTCATTTATGTTCGTCATACAGTCGTGTCACTCAATACCAAATTTGGTGTATATCAAGCTAACGAAACGGCCGCGAGCGCGCCATGAGCGTGGAATGCAAGTCATGTTGCCCATGACAAGTCATGATTTCCATATTACCACTTGTCATTTATGTTCGTCATACAAGTCATGTCCACTCAATACCAAATTTGGTGTATATCAAGCTAACGAAACGGCCGTGAGCACGCCATGAGCGTGGCAATGCAAGTCATGTCGCCCATGACAAGTCATGATTTCCATATTATTACTGGTCATTTATGTTCGTCATACAGTCATGTCACTCAATACCAAATTTGGTGTATATCAAGCTAACGAAACGGCCGCGAGCGCGCCATGAGCGTGGCAATGCAAGTCATGTTGCCCATGACAAGTCATGATTTTCCATATTACCACTTGTCATTTATGTTCGTCATACAGTCATGTCACTCAATCCCAAATTTGGTGTATATCAAGCTAACGAAACGGCCTGCGAGCGCGCCATGAGCGTGGCATGTAAATCATACTTTTCATGACAAGTTAGTCATGATTTTCCATGATATAACCAGCCAGTTATGTTCGTCATACAAGTCATGGTATGCCATAACCAAATTTGGTATAAATCCCATTAAGGATACGGCCAGGAGAGCACAAAGTCGTAGGCGGCTAGATAGATAGATAGATAGATAGATAGATAGATAGATAGATAGATAGATAGATAGATAGATAGATAGATAGATAGATAGATAGATAGATAGATAGATAGATAGATAGATAGATAGATAGATAGATAGATAGATAGATAGATAGATAGATAGATAGATAGATAGATAGATAGATAGATAGATACGCTCAAAGTCGCCGAAGTTCGCTAAGAAATGCTTCGCATTTAAAAGAGCCATGGCGCTAACTGGAAATTATCGTCGCCAACGGGGTCCAAAAGTAGCCAATTTGGCGCAAGGTAGCCGCCAACGGCAACCCTGATGGTAAGAAGTCTCGATTGCTCTCAAGCTTTTGGCAAAGCTTTGTTTTGCTCCAAACAATACTGTCATTGAGGCATCCGTTACACCAGCATCTACAAAAATAAAATTGTGGTTGGCATTTACCAGTGCCATAAGCACAATGATGAATGTTCCTTTGTATTTTCGAAACCCTGCACCATTTCCAGGGGCCGGCGAGATGACGACATGCTTGCCGTCGAGTGCGCCAATGCAGTTTGGAAACTACGAAAGGTCTTGGAAGCCAGTGGCCGCACTTCTCCAACCATTTTGTGTTCCAGGAGCCTGTTAAAGGGGTACTGACACAAAATTTCGCGGCCGAGATAGCCTGCGGGTTCGATTCCCGTGAACATGTGTACATCATCTGCAAAATATCAACAGCGAATATAGCTCGCAAGGTATTTTAAATTAATTTTGAAGTTTGCGTGAGCGATCGACTCCCTCGCGCTCTTGACACCATCAGAGGTGACCCTCGGTGACCCCCCCCTACTTCCCCTCACGTGACCACGCTGCAACAAGTTGGGATGACGTCATAGCAGCCATTTTCTTTTGCCGTGTTTTTTCCACGCGAGTCCGTGGCCGCGGCGCACGCGTTGAAAGTTTTGTGTTTGGCGACACTGCCGTCCCGTTTCCTATTCGAAAGGACTTCTTGATGCAGACCATGCGGAAGTGCGTCACAGTTCTGTGTGCTGACGTGATTGAGAGCTGCGCACGCTAGGTGGCGATAGTTGCACTCGGTGGCTTGTCGTTTTTCGAGCTCTCTCAAACCGAAACTGAAACTGGCCGGTAATGAGGAGCCTGTAATTAAATATCTGTCGCGCGCTGCAGCAAACGAGGTGCCGTGTTATGACCAACAGGACCCCAGCAACACATTGAAGCAAAAAAACGCGAGGCCAAAGTTTTTGTGTCAGTACCCCTTTAAGGTGGCGGTTCCACTGTCGCCATCTTGCCAGTAGTTACTTTCGAGACACCAGACGCCGCCACTAAGTCAGGGCACGGCCGGGCTTGACTGCGCGCGAGCGCGCACGCACGATTCTAGCCCGGCCGTGGTCAGGGATAGAAAGACAACGCTTCGGAGGTCAAACTCCCGAACTTGCGCTGGCGCGCCACACTGGGTAAGGAGGGGGCGCGGAGCGTGCTGTCGCGGTTCGGAGAAATGAGGCATTCAGCAGGGGGTTTTTTTAACGCGGTAGCATTAAAGAGCTCGTTTCGCAGAAATCCCGGCGTCGGTGTCGTTGGTTGTGAGCGAAAAATCATGTTGTCCGTGACCGAAAAATCGAGAAAGATGCAAATAAAATAAATAATACACATTTTCGGGTCCGAGTGAGGATCGAACCCGGGTCGTCTGCGTGGCAAGCAGGTGTTCTACCACACAGCCATGCCTCTGCTTGGATATACTGTGAAAATAACTTCCTCTGCTTGGAAATGCAGTGAAAATAACTTCCATGCTTCGCAAACGCAAGCGTCCTTTATATAGGCGTCGCAATATAACATGTAATATCCCAGGAATATTGCGTGGTACAAGCGTAAATTGCCATCGGGCGTCAGAATATGTGGTTGGTTGGTTGGTTGATCCTTGTTATTCTGGCGCAACCCACAATGGGGGATCGGCCATGAAACGGGCGGTGCCTTGTTATGTAATTAAATTAGTTTATATTCTTAAAATGTTTAGTGATAGATTATTTTTTGAAATAACTTCTTAGCTTAATTCAGGGGAAAAAAAAGAAAGAAAGAAAAAAAAAGAAAAAAAAAAGGTTATTGTTGAAGAGTGAAGTGGGATTAGATAACTTTAGCAATTAATTCGTTTTGTCTCCCGTAGGAAATCGCATACAGCATCGCAAACGTTCCTGTGGCTAAAGCCCAGTGTGGTAGCTCCAAAGGAAAGAACCACCGGAAGTGACAAATTTAAACCCATCCTTCGGAGCGGTTCTTCTAGAAGTCTTTTTCTTTGATTTGTAAATAACCTGCATGTTATGAAGAAATGATGCAGGGATTCACTCTCATTGCAATGGAGGCATAAAGGTGACTGCACAAGACCAGGCCTGTGTAGGTAAAAGTTCAGTGAGGGGACTCGGCATCGTATTCTGGTGACTGATATTTCTGCCTTTATAATTGAGATGCGAAAACTCAGATGTTGACAAAGAAGACTTATTGAAGTTATCCGATGTGGCATATTTTTCAAATCTCGCCGCAGATATAAAGGCCAACGTCGGCAATAAAGAAATGATGGGACCATCATGTGATGCTACTGCGAGTGCATCCGCATATTCATTGAGGGTTATTCCTTTGTGCCCTGGTACCCACACCAATCTAATAATACGTATATGTCTTGGAATAAGAGAGTAAAATAATTCTAGAGAACTTGAAAAATTTGGTGCAGTTAATGAGGAACAGACAGACAGGCTGTCTGTTAGAATGACGGCTTCTGATATTGATGGTGGTGATTTCCGTAAAGCTAAAACAATTGCAAGCAATTCCGCATGATAAATAGGCGTGAAGTCGGGTAAACGAATTGAAAAAGACCAATCCAGAGATGATGATGCAATTCCCACCCCTGCCTTTTCTTCACAAACCGAAGCATCAGTTGCTATCACTGTGGTCGTTTCTAAATTTGACAAATGGTCTTTCAAGATGCAATTTAAGTATCTACTGGGCAAATGTTTGCAATTCTTGGGAAATATATCGTCAAATTATATTCTATTTGTTTGTATATATCTGTTTATGATTAATACTTCCCGGAGCTGGACTTGTAATGTTTCCAATAATTTCTGTGCGAAAATGACTTGTGGACAACGTAACCTTGACCACTGATGGTTAAAAAATGACGTCGGTTGATTAATAAAAAAATATACTGCGACCTCCTTAGTGGTGATGCATAAATCTTTAGGAATGTGCGTACTGTTAGGATGTGAAACCGGGTTAAAAGAGAAGGCAGGCGTGCTTCTTTGTATAAAATATTATTTGCGACAAATTTAGGCAGTCCAAGACATAATCGTAATGATTCGCGTTCTAGAAGAACCAGTGGCCGAAGTTTGTAAGCTGGTGCACCAGAAAACAAGACGCAGCCGAACTCCAATATCGGGCGAATATACATGCAGTAAATCATAATGAGAACATCACGACGTAAACCTGAACGCTTGTTGCTGAGTCTACGGAGCATCCCAACCGCACGTGCTCCTTTAGCTGCCATGTTTTCTATATGCGGACTCCAATTAAGTTTTTCAGTATAAGTGACCCTTAAATACCTAACCGATTCCACCTGCGGTATAACGTTTTGCCGATAAAACAACGAAATTTGGACAGGAACGCTTAAAGGAAAGACTACCATTGCACTTTTTTGGATATTTAGCGATAAATTTATGTTTTCCAACCACGTTTCTAAAGTATTCATATACGCCTGCAGACTTTGGTACAGTGTATGTATATCTACCGCTGTGGCAAAGAATGCGATATCATCGGCATACACATACACCTGAACATCTTGGTGTGTAGGAATAGTGCATAGTAAAATATTAAATAGTAATGGGGACAATACCGACCCTTGTGGGAGACCTCTAGTTTGCTTATGCCTTAAAGAAGACAAACCAGATTGCGAGCAATAAAATTCTCTGCCGTTTAAAAAGGAATGTACCCATGCGACGAAGTATTGAGGTAAACCTACGTTCTTAAGTGAATTTATTAGTTTAAAATGTTCCACGCTGTCATAAGCTTTTGTAATATCCAGGGTTACTAAAGCGGCAAAATGTTTCTTATAACGAGCAAGTTGTATTCTACTTTCCAAATCGACATGGGCACACCAAATGGAGCATTCACGCCTGAAGCCAATTTGGCATGGGCTCAAGATCATGTTTTCAGTCAACCAATTATCTATCCGAATGTGTAAGATTCTTTCAATTAACTTTACCAGATTGGATGTGAGCGATATAGGTCTGATGTTATCTAATGTAAACCCAGCGCCTTGTTTTTTTAATAAAGGAAAAATTTTCGCAATTCTCCAATCAGGTGGAATCCATGAATTTCTTATAGAATAGTTAATAATTGCCAGTAGGTCCTGGGGTAGAACCTTATGAATAATTTTTATTGCCGTTGTAGTAATGCCATCAGGACCTGGCGCTGAATTGGGCAAGATTTTTACTACTTGTGCCAATTCCGAAGCAGTGATCTCATCGAAGTCGTCATTTTTCTCAGGTGAGCACGAGTAGTGCGAGAAGGCAGACGTGAAGCGACTTTCAAGTCCTATTGCAATACTTTCAAGCAAACTAGCCAATTCACTTGGTGTTGAAACCACCGATTCAATGTTTATGGATGAAGGGACGACTTTTTTGGTTCTAAGAAAATTAAAAAGGGCTTTCCTGTTGTCAGGTTTTGAAAGGAACTCAGAACGCTGGCTATCATAACTGTCCTTTGCAGCGGCAACTGTTCTCTTAAAAATGGCAGCCGTATATTTATAATCTCTCCAATTTCTTGGGCATTGGTTGTAAACTAGTTTCCGCCACGCAGCTCTTCTCAGCCTGAAATCATGTGCACAAGCTGAATTCCAACAAGGATTAGGAGAACCCTTTTTAGATACCTTTATGTTGAATTTCGATTTATTTAACGAGTCTTTTATAATCGTGTTTAAATTCATGACATTTTGTTCTTCACTTTCAACTATTCTGGTCGGCAAGGCCGCACGTAGTAATTTTTCGAATTTATTAAAATTTACATGAGTTCTTGAGTGACTGGTTACTGAAGTCACCGGACATACAACCTCAAAAAGTATAGGAAAGGGGTCACTACTTGTACCCAAGTTCAACGTAGACCACGTAGAGATAGTGAGGTTAGGAGTGTGGAAAGTAAGGTCAATCGTAGAAAGAGACCGATTACAAACAAAAGTGGGAGTTCTTGCGTTAATGCATGATAGATTATTCTTTGAAGCCAGATCCCACAAGCGCTTCCCACTCATATCGGTTCTGAAACCCCACGAAATGTGGTGGGAATTAAAGTCTCCCGCCAATATCATTTGTTTCCTACAAGACGAAATTACAGAATTTAGCACAGTAGTATCTTGAACACCTGCTCGAAAATATGCATTCACTAAAGAAAAGGAAGGCATCCAGGAAGAGAAATGTCTAACGCTAAAATTTCACTGTCTGAATTCATTACTTGACATGTAATTTTAACCCGGTGAGCAATTTTTGAAGTAATAAATACGGCTAAGCCGCCACCCCTGGAGGGCCGGTCTAAACGAAATGTTCGGTAATTTTTAATATAAAAACTCCTTTCTTTTGAAAGCCACGTTTCTTGCAAAATAATTACATCAGGAAAATATTGTTTACACAGGTAAAATAAATCGGTAGATGCTGAAAAAATTGATCGGCAGTTCCAATGTAAAATTTTTAATGCCCCTATTTTGTCAAAATACCAGCAGTATTCACTGCCTTCTCCAATATACTATCTTTTAAAAAGTCCTGTTTTGAAGCGCTTTCCTTCTGGTACTTTTTAGTCTTAACCTTGGGACTCACTGGAGAACCCTGTGCTACAGGCGAAGCACGACGTTTCACGTTTCTAGATTCTGATTCCATTTGCGATTCATGGGAACCTGAATCAGAGCTCCAATCCAAATCCTGGTCAACTGGTATTATTACCTTACGGCTCGTGTTGGATGGACCGGCTTTTGGAGAACAGAATTCATCTTCGACGGGTATTTTCTTGCGGATAGTTATCGTTGAACCTGATTCTAACGAACCCGCATTAATCTCTTTAGGTGGCGAGGAGATTGGAGAGGTCATAGCCGGGTGAATAACACTCTGCAGAATTTGTGTCATCTGCGCGTTCACTATTTGTGCCAATGATTCTGTTAGTGTAAGAAAAAGATTTTCCATTGCCTTTGCCATTGTCTTTTCAATAGTGGATGCTATTACTTGCGGGAGTGAGGAATCTAGCGCCTGATTGTACCGATGCGTAGCACTGGCGTATCCCCGAGAACGCTCTGCAACGACGATTCGAGCTTCGCGTCTAGGGCATCGTTTTTGCTCAATGATCTCCATTATTTGCACTTCCTGAGCCCTTGCAGGACAGCTAAGGTCGTCAGCTGCGTGAGAGTCATTGCACAGGCAACAACGCTTTTCATGTGCTGTACACTCCTTAGAGTTATGTTGCCCTGCACACATTTTTCAACGGACCACCGATCTGCATCCCTTTATGCTATGTCCGTAACGCCAGCATTTAGCGCACTGCAGTGGACGAGGGGATATCGATTCAACCCGATATATGAGCGGCCACGCCTTAATTTCGGTTGGTCGGGTTGTGCCGGCAAACGTAACTATCACCGACTCAGTCGGGATCTTCCTGTTGTCAACGCTACGCGAGCATCGGTACACTGATACCGCTCCCGCAACGGAAAACATTTCTAAAATCTCTGGCGGAGTTAAGCTCGAGTCCACCCCACGAACTAAACCTTTGACACATGCCAAATGTGGAGGTATAAAACAGCTCACCGGGAGAGATGCAAAGGTTGTGCATTTAAGCAGATCTGACACACAGGCCTGGTCCGGCGAACAACACAGAATTCCTCCGCGACCGAACTGTCGCACCTCAGTGATCAACTGGAAGTGCTCAGTCACCTTCCGGAGCTCCTCCTGAATGCTTTTTGGATTTTTCATTCGTATGGAATCTCCATTCGTTGGTACCAGGGCCACGGGAACGTTGCTAAGACCGCTGCGCAAGAAAAGATCGATTGGTAACTCATTGGGAGCAAGAGAGGCCGACCAGGCAGCATTTGCCTGGCCGGGAGACGAAAGAGACATCAATCTGTTGTGCCTAATTCAGCACCGCCCGCTCAGACAGCACCCCCCGGGAGGATGCACCAAGACGCCGCTGAAGTAGAGGCACAGCTCAGGCAGGAGAAGGCCAGGCAGGATCACGACCAAACCAGAAGCCTGACCGGCCTGACTATCATAACGATTCCATAGTTTAAAGCCAGCCACCCATTACAAACGGCACACACCTTACTGCGCGTGTTCCCTTAACACCACGTAGGGGGGTGCATAGCAAGTTCGAAAATATTTCCCACATTTGCCGCGCATAATTTCTCCTGGTTTAAACCATACTACCCATTACATAGTATGCACTAAGTGATTGAAGTACGCAGTAGGGACAGGATATCGCTATCGCGTTCAACTCTTAAAGGCGAAGCTTAAGGGTCCCCCCAATTTTTTTTTCTCCACTTCAACAACACCTCTATCTCTCCCTCTAAAACCCATACCCACTTGTCCCCGTCCCCTGTGGTACGGTGCGGTGCTTTTCGCGCGAGGAACAATAGTGCTGCAAAGCGCTCAAGTTTGCTTTTGGTTTGCAGGCTGTAGAACAGTCCTGCCTCACTGGTCAGCTGCTCTCCGAGACGCTCAGTGCCGGAATGCGCGGCTGGCTGACAAACTCGCGGAAGTCACATCACAATCAAACCATGAGACATCCTTGTTTGTGCATATGTAAATAATCCCCCTCTGTCGCTGTCGCTTACTCCTACCTCATTCAATGATGGCCACCGTTCAGTTGTGATCTTCTTGAGCTAGACAGCGGTCATCATAACGAAATCACCTTTTCCTTCTATCCATTTCTGTATACATAACTTGCACGTGACGTCACAGACAAGTTCCCTGCGCTGGGTACCTGAAGATGGCGGTCACCGTGACTTTATCGCATTAGAGAGTGTCAGTGTAGGGAAGGAAAGGGGGTCGTTCGCTCCCTGCGTTCCTTTGTACTCTGCCCGCTTTCTTCTGTTCGCCAGCCGCGCCAAGGGGAATACAAAGGATTGGAGGACGCACCGTTTCTTGCTCCGCGCGTTCGAGAAGCTGTTTACGCAGCATCTCAACCTTCTGGTACCTGAAGCTGGCGACCACAGTGACGTCAATGCAAGTTATATATAGTTTCTCAAGTTAGCAGCCACTCACTCCTAACACTCTCTATCCCGTTACACACCCTGACACCGTCACGGGGTACTCCAGAACACTTGGGGTGTACGGAAATATACATAGGCGTGCGCAGGGTTCCCCTTCAGGAGGGGCAGGGGGGGGGGGGGGCGCTGCGAAGGTTCATCGCAGCGCCCCCCCTCCCTATTAAGTCAATAGAGAGTATTAGTGCCGCGTACCCCCCCAGCCTCCCGCATACGCACGCTCTTGGGTTCCTTTGTACTCCAAGCTGCACCCACCGAGAATACAAAGGAACGCAAGAGCCTGCGTACGCGGGAGGCTGGGGGGTACCGGCACTAATACTCTCTAATGTATGGGGCAGACTTTGCGCCCCCCTCTCTTAGGTGACTAGGGGGGGGCGGCCGCCCCCCTCTGCCCCCCTCGTGCGCACGCCTATGGAAATATATACACGGGTGTTCCCGCATTTCGGTGCCATGGAAATGCGCGCTTGTCGTAGGCGAAATGGAATCCGCGCCCTCAATCTAAACAATCGGACACATAACCTGCTAAGGCGTATCCTACCAGATTTCCTCTTATAGCAAAATCGAGCGCAGATTCAGAACACAGCAAGCGCAGTTGAAAGTGATGCGTTACTTTCGCGACACGCACTCCTGTCACACTGTTTTGCCCGGGGTAAATGACGAACTCGCAGAAAGGAAGTGTAGCCGGTACAAAAGACATTCGAGCGGTCTACATTTGACTGCCGCCGAGGTATGCAGGTTAAATGTAATAAATATTTTATTTAGTTATTTTAATTGTGTAGTGTTCAGTTTGTTAGCAATGACAGAAATAAACACGCAACAAGTAGAAAACAGTTTTCGTGTCATTCCTTTATGTGTGCCTAGTCTCGTGCTTGTGCTGTTTATTGCGATGGATTCATGCCAACAGAAGCGCAGCACTTCTGAAATAGTACGTGTTATTGTAAAAAAAAAACAAAAAAAAAAAGAAGTAGAGAAAAAAGAGGGCGATATTCACAAATACCTCACCCACGCACGTCTGCTGAGTTCGCTCGTATCTCGTGTACTGTCCGTTTGTCTGCTTTCTTTTGTCTGTCATTGCACACACCCCCTCGCTTTTTTCGTGGTTGTCCATGCGGGGCGACAAACACGCGCAAAAACTAAGAGTGACGTTCTGAGAGATTCGGCATTTCTTTTCCCCTGAAGACAATCACCCAGGTCACCCCATCCTCTCGGAGGATTGCACACCTGCTTTCACGCTGTCCCACGGATCCACCCTCTGACGGGAGGGAAAAAGGAAAGAGTTTTTACATATGGCAGCCAATAGTTTGAAGTTAGAAAATACATTGTCCCCTGAGGTAAAATGTTTTTGCACGCCACAGTCGGAGAGACGGAGAGCTTTCAAAGTCAGAGCTTTGGTCTTTTCCGTCTAGGTGGCGCCAGAGGAAGATTTTCGTTGTAGTGATTAAAATAATGGAGATTGCTCAGTATTCCTGCAGCATTTGTGTGATTTGTGTGTATAATTATACCAGGAGACCGTAACTGCTATATTTCAGACTACGCATCCTTAGATTTCAGCGCTATTTGAAGATTACAACGGTTTTATTGACGTTTGCGGCACGATAAATTACGACAATTTACGAGCTTCGTTTGGCATTTCTGCTAGTTCAATTGAAAAACGCTATGTTGACGAAATAAATTAGGGGCTCTAGTTTCTCTACGTCCAAATTCAGCCACAGAACTTCAGTAGCTTTCCACAAAAATGGGCCAAGGTAGGTACATTTATTGAGAATATCGCCCAGTTTAGACCCACATCATTAAAAAGGAAGCGCGCGTACATTAATGAAATTGAGCACTCCGACAGAAAATTTTGTCCTCTATATACAACCCGAAAATAAATTTTCTCTAACGAATAGTTACAGGACAGTCTGCAGCGAAAGTTTCTGAATTCGGCTGTTTTCAAAAGCTAAGCAGCAATAAAGTAAATGTCTGACATTAATTTGCTACGTTGAGGAAATGGATAAATATGTTTCGAAAACGCTGTGTAAGAATCATTGCTGTAACTGTAGTAGATTTTTCAAAAAATGGTCACAGCTGAGGCACGGTCAGCCCAAACCGTGTAACTAGCGCTTATTCTTATCTATCTATCCCAAAGTAGTAACGACTGACTTGTTTTTAATAGATATATTCCAAATGTGCAAAGATCAAGCTTTCCAATGATATATAAGTCAACTATATAAAACAAGGAGAACAGCCGCCGCGTCAGTTGGGAAAGTTACAAAAGCGGTGTCTTCGTGCCTCCGGAGTGAGACAACCCCAGGTGGTCAAAGATTCTGGAGCCCTCCACTACAGAGTCTCGCATAATCATGTGCGTGGTTTTGGGACGTTGAACACCAAAAATTATTACGTTATATTTCCATCGCCGATTCTTCATCTTACGTCTTTGCGCGCTATTTCCCTTGGAAGTATGTACCACGTAGCCAATGTCCCCATCGTGTTGAAATGTTATCCCACTGAAAACTTTCGTGCCCAGAATGATTTTCTCCCTCTATGTGCATTCACCCCTCCGCATTCCAGGGAGAGTGCATCGGAGCCATAGAGGCTTTTCAAAAAGCACAGCATGAATGTCACACCTGTGAGAAAGTTCTGTTGATTTTGTACACTCAGAAAAAAAAAGAAATGGAAGAGAGGAAAAGCAGGGGAGTGTAGCACGGAAAAAAAAATAATTTGTTCCGGTAGTCTAGCTGTGGTCGAAAGTTGCTCGTTTGCAAACTTCATTTGCTCACACATGAGCAGCGAAATTCTTGCGAAATGTCAATGCGATTCCAAAAATCTGCGAGTGGCTTTCCTAGCTGCAAGAATACTTCACACTCCCATAATTGCTAGCGAACACGCACAAAGGACGACATAGAAAGAAACAGGACAAGCGCTATGTCCAAGCTTTCTATGTCGTCCTTTGTGCGTGTTCGCTAGCAATTATGGAAGCAGTCAATCAACACCAACTAGCCCAGCTCAATGCTTTAACTTCACACTCGCAAACATAACAGGCTCGTTTAGCGCTCTAAGCTTGTTTAGTGCTTGTTCACCCCTCCACATTCCAGCGAAGGAAGAAACGACAAAAAGGAAAGGCATGGACAAGTGTTGATGGAAAAAAATGTTTTTTTTTTTCTGTTACTCCGTTGTCCAAGCTGTTCGTTTGGAAAATACACTCGCTCACGCATTCCGAGCAATTATTTTGCTGTGTCATTTGAGCGAGCTGATGGTTTCCCTCTTTTTTTTTTTTGTCACCACATGGCACCAGGTCAAATCAAACTCGGCGCTGAAAAAGTAGCAGCTTTTGCGATCGTTTCTGTAGAAAATACAGAAAGTCAGTAGATTCGGACACCTTATCACTCAAAACCAGCAGAAAATTTTAAAAAAATCAGTAGATCTACTGATTAATCAGCAACCATGGCAATACTGCATGATGGCAGACCGAAAACACCAGCAAAACGCATCGGCAGACTTGTCGTCGGCAGGTCGCCCGGAGATCCGTGGCCGAGCGAAAATTTGCCCATGTAGAAAGACGAAGGGGAGATCTTGGGGGGTATTGTGCAGAGGCCCCGCACAATACCCCCTCAGGGCACCCCGCGGATGTCTTTTCTTCGCTCCGCCTTTGTCTGTCCCCACCCCCGGTCCCTCAACGCCGAAGAGGGGGGGGGGGATGGCGGGGGCTGCGCCGCATAGCCCGAGAGGGACAATGGCAGAGGAGGGAGGACGGCTGAAAATGAGGAGCAGCTGGTGCCCTGTTTTGATTTTTTCGTGCAAAGTTCAGTCGGTGTCGCCGCGCGCGCCTCCAGTGTGACTAGAGAATCGGCCGACGAAAGGCTGCGAGCACGACGAGGCAGGACGGAGTCTCGCACAGACCACCGGCGGACTGTTGGCGTCGTTGCAGCGTAAATGGGACGACGACGCGACAAAAGACGCATAGCTTACGCACCGCTTGAACATCAGCCAACAGTTTCAAGGATCTACAATTCTACATCTACAGTTTACAATGCCTGCGTTTACTGCGGACGAAGAAGCGGATCTTATTTCGCTCGTTGAAGGAACGTCGCCTAGTATGGGATATCAAGCATCAGCACTACCACCGCCGCGATATCAAGGAACTCGCCTTCAAGGAGATCGCGTCAGCCATGGGAGGGAAATTTACAGGTACGTAATTTTTCGACCGAGCTCCTTATTCCACTTGTGGATGTATACATATATGTGATGCTGAAATTGCCGAGCGTAGATTGCAATAGGCAGTAAAGGTTTTGCCGAAGCTGTATAGAGTGTTCAGTGAAATGGATAATTGGGCAAGTTTGTGAGTGATCATCATTCGTTGTAGTTGAGGCAGCGCACCAATATAGATGAAGTAGTGCAGCAACTGTCGTCTTTTGCGTCCCAATCTTGTGCGCTGCTTCACTTGCACGGAAATATGTATGATGTTCTTTAAATACAATACAGAATTTTTATAAAATGCTCTGCAACTGTATTCTGTGTTGCGTAAAAGTTAAGCTAGCTTCGTACTAAAAGTGCCAAGCCCGAAGGAAGTGCGGAGCTGGGCAGCCTTCTTTATTTCTCTTCGGTTTTTTCTTTTTCTCCGTTTCTGTTTTTTTTTTCTTGGCCGGCAGCCGGCAATATAGACACTTTATTTATTTCTTCCTCTCTCTTTAGCTCTATTTTGCTCTTTTTCTTCCTATTTTTCCCTTTCTGTTTTTTTTTATTTTTATACTTGGTTTTGCCTGCGTTACGCTAAATTCACTGGTTGTTTTTTTTGCTGATGATGATAAATGATCATCAAGGCGTTCGAAGAACACGGGGAAAAATACTTCTCCTTGGCGCGAGCGCGCGCTCAATATGCTACACATGGAGCGCTACGCCGAGCGACTACGACAGCATACTACAGCATGCGACAGGCAGCCCGGACCCCTAAAGTGCTCCGCACTTAAAGCGTCTTGCATATCCAATAGAATGCACTGTAGAGATGGCGTTATCTGCCAAGTATTATAACTCTGTACACTTTCTTTGCAGTGGTACAGCTGCGCAACAAGTTCGCCAACCTTCGAACGCAATTCACGCGCGAAAAGCGCAAGATTAAGCAGAGATCCGGAGCGGGACCTGACGACATATACCAACCACGCTGGGTCCACTTCGAGCGGCTGCTATTTTTGAGTGGCGGCTGCGTGTCGCTCCACAGCATATCTAATGAGCACACAGACGAGGAAGTTGAGGCAAGTTGTATAAACGCTTTCTTTCACGCGTTCAAATTCAGCATGCGTTATTCACTCGTAGGTTGAACGTGTACCACGGCCAGCGTAAATTAGCACGTATGACCACATTCAGTCAACTCGAACAACCGCAATTATTTGACATCGCCATTGCCAATTTTCCCGAGCCGGGTGCATGAATTCGTTTGCAATGTTCCTCTTGTTAGTACAATTCGTTTTCTGCGTATGATTATACATATTGTTAGCCTGAAGATTCTTTGTCTTACCTTAACATGCGTGGACGCTTCGTGTGTTCGTTGTAGTAATGTTCAATGCGGGAGGTAACGCAATTGGTCACACTGCGTTGTTCGAACAGTTGTTTCTGTAGTAATTAAGCGTCAATGCAGCAGAGATGTGCATTTTTTATAAGACATTTTTGGTTCGTTCGCAAGCATTAACATTATTCTCCACCAAGCACTTGCCCGGACACTTCGTGTACTTAATACACGTTCCACACAGGATATGAATTTTAGAATGGTTTAGCTTTCGAAACCGCTGCCGTATTACCTGAATAGTATTTACCAGTAGTTGTCCTCTTTCGAACTCTTTGAAGCGATTGTCACAAAAAAAAATGAAATGTGGGAGTCTAGTGTATCCTCAATACAAAAGTTTATCGTGTGTTTATTGCAGTTAATCGAGCACAACACGGATGCCATCCAGGATGACGAACTGGCGAAAGGTGATCAAGGGGTAGAAAGTGACCTTGTATCAACGTGCTCACGAGACACTGAAGGAGCGCTAGACTACTCTACACCCTGTCGACCAGCCGCACCAAGGACTGCTGCAGGAAGGAGGAAAACAGATGAGGAATGGGAGCAGTGCAAACGCATTTTTGCCTCCGCAGTGAGCACGCTTGAAAGGAGCAACAATCTCGCCGAAGAAGATGAATGCGATGCTTTTGGTCATTTTATTGCCCACACCTTGCGCAATATCTCACCAGGTCCGGAAAGACAGCTGGCTATGCTAGAAATACACAAGGCTGCCGTGACCCATACTCTTTCTCTAACCCATGGAGGAAGCATCAGACGATAGTGTTCTTCACGTGGAATAGAACTGAAAAATAAATTGGATGTCTCACTTTATTCATCGTAAAAGTGATCCTTGAAGGCTTCCCTTGTTACCCGAGCTATTTTGCTGCGGTTGCTGCCTCCTTTCTTTAATGGCTGCATTGCACAGCCTTCGTTTTGTGCACTCCTCCAAATGCCCTCCCGCACTTTATTGTCCTGCAAACATTAGGGAAAACCTGCTTAAACCAAGAAGTATGACTGCATGTCACTCTGGCTTTGATGTACATATATGTTTCGAGCAGCAAAACCAGCTCTGATTATATAACATGGCATGTTGCTATGGAAGCACAAGAAGAGCTGAAAATGCATACCAGTCAGAATATCCTCCACGCACGTCTAGGGTTTCAGGAGGCATGTACAAATGTCTTGAACCTTTGTGCGATCGCAAGCAGTTGTAAAGGACAGCTGATACAAGTACAATCGTTCTTGCTCTTTCTGGACTATATGCCGCAGTGGAGACCTGTACATCTGCCATGAATTGCACATAACGCCGAAGGCAATTTCAGACGTCCGTCTTGCCCGCGATAATCTGAAACGGAAACCCTCTTGACATATCTTGAATTGAGACCATTCATGGAACGTTCAAACAATATAAAAGTAACAGACGCAGCATTGCCCTAAAAAGCATAGAGGACAGAGCTTTCTTGAAGAATAATTTTTATAAGTGACAATAAATGACAAACGTGGAAGAAATTGCAGCCGTTGCAATTCAACATAAAAGATCATGTCCGTTTATGTTCGCTGATACCAAAATCACACCAGATTTCCAAATTTTATGGGCTCAGGTGCCCTTTGTAGTCAGCCGTCTTCCACTTCCTACACTGTAAAAAATGTATGTGAAGTAACATAAAATTAATCGGTATTTTCTGTTTTACCTACATGAAATGGATACTCTGTTTTTGAAATGATGTAATTTGTCTGTTCAAGCCTGTAAACAAATAGTTTCTCTAAATATCACAGCCACTTTGTAATAAATACCAAACATTGTTAAATTTTACCTGCTCTTTCAGAGAAAAGTTATGTTAGAGCTCTCAAAACGTTGGACATCACATCAATATGCCTAAAATTATGCTATCGTGTTTCATCCGCTGCAAAAGTGTTACACTTGGTATAATAAAAGCCCTCTCTAGAGCCAATCGTGAAGCCGACACTGACCATCGTGCAAATTAGTAAAATTCAGACTTTGAGAAAAATTAATGCCAAAGTCGACAAACACCAGATGGATGTTGGCGGTCGCGGCATGTGCCTTCTATTCAGAGATTCTGTGAGGGTAACGAACGCACGCTAAGAAGGAAATACAAAGTGTGGTGCCTCTGCCGCATTATAGGAAAGTTACAGGGAATGCCGAAGCATTGTGGATTCCGGAAGCCATTGAGAACAAAGCGTGCACTACTTTGTTATTAAATGCGAAGCATTTCTTTGCGTACTGCAGGCACTTTTAGCGTTTCTATCTACGTATCTATCTATCTATCTATCTAGCCGCCTACGTCTGGGTGATCTCGTGATTACCCCTTTAACTTGGGGTAGACCAAAATTAGTATGTGAGAATAAGATGGTTTGACGAATATGACTCGCTGGTCGTGACATGAATAATGACAATCCCGTCGCGTACGTCGTCAAACTTTTTTCGGGCAAACCCTGTGGCACATACCACGGGGCGGGTATGTGCCACAGGTATGCGGGTATGTGCCACAGGTGATTGACAGTTTTGACTACCCAGGAACGGCGAGACAAACATTGGTACTTTTAACGCCAGAGCGTTAAAAAGCTGAAGTCATCAGCAGCGTTGACCGGACGAATGCAAATAATAAATGTCAGGGTCCCAACAGAAATCGAACCCAAGCATTCTGCGTGGAAATCAAGCATTCTACCACAGAGCCACGCCAGGTCTCGGAACTGCTTTTCGAATAGACCCTAATGTTCGTGAAACGTCAATTGTCGTTGCAGTGCTGGCTATCCAATTTTATAAACATTACATCTGTACTCCGATGATACAGCCGTCACGCCGGGTTAACATCAATTATAGTAAAGCGCCATCCACTGAAGTTGATATATGTTGCAGTGTCCAGGGCTACCATCCTCGCGAGCACAAGCGCTACATATCAGTTTATCGCTTCTGGTGTTGCTACTGCCCATGTTGCTGTTGGCATCGTTACGCAACTGTAAACAACTTGTTATGCAATACATATGCGACTGTGGAACATATGTCTGTGCGTACAACATTTGTACATATCTTTAGCGTAATTTCGTAACGTTTCGCTCAAAAGAACATTGCAACACAGTCACCTTCCCTCCGCATGCTTCGCATAACATCGATTCCCAAGGTACGTGGAATCTGCCAATTTTTTTTAACTCGGTACTAGGAAGAGAAAATTTGTATAGAATAACAGAAAAAAATGTGTGCAAATACAAAAGCCTGTTTTCTAGGAAGAAATCAGAAACGAAAAATGTGTTTGAAAAACAAGCAATAACAGACAATTTACGCAAAATTACTGCGAAATGGAATACCGAAAACAGACAAGAACAGATCTGTTATGTCACTAAATTTGCCAGCCATTTTCTGTTTTTCTCACGAGATTTTTTTACAGTGCATATTACACTTGATCAGTTACACAGAACTGCTGCGTGCGCACTAGAAGAAAAGTTTATTTCGTGCGTGATTTTTTTTTACTCTAGTGCACCTGCCATACGCCACAATGCCCCGTGTGTAAAATTTTTAAATCTAATGTTCATTGCCAGTAATGTGAGTGAGCAAATATATGCAGATGCCCTGCATTGAACCGTTGTAGTAAGCATTTTATGAAATGAATGTTTTCACAAGCAACTTAGTTTGTGTAGCAATTAGCATAGTAATTTACTACATGGCACAGCATAAAGTAAACAGATTAAGAAGCAGTGCTCCCTTTAAAGTTTTTCTCAGTGGTTGCTATTGGAACTTCTGCACACCTGATGAAAAGCTGATATAGTCACATTCTACCCTTGCTAAATAGCGTTGCTGATAATAGGTGACATCACTGAACAAGAGGACACGCTAATTCAGATTACATAGTGATATAACGAAGACTAATATCCACGTAACGGCAACGACTTATTTCGATACCTGTAGTTGAAAATCCTCTTGCGTTGGCACTCTTTAATAGGGTAGGACCTAAACAAGTATAGGGCTTCAGGCCAAACCTTTCATCACGAACTATAATAAAACACACCGCTTTGCTTGAATTGGGTAGAAGGCATGGTGGTGGCAGGAAGTCTCTGTTGCCTCAAGCTTTTCAAAAGCTTTGTTTTGCTCCAAACACCACCGTCATTGAGAGTCCGTAACACCAACAACTACAAAAATAAAATTGAGGTCAACATCCACCAGTGCCATAAGCACAATGCTGGATCTTCCTGTACAGTTTTGACACCCTGCAGCATTTCCAGGGGGCGGCGAGATGACATGCTTAGCGTCAAGTGCACCAACGCAGTTTGGAAACTGCCAAAGGTCTTGGAAGCCAGCGGCCGCGATTCTCCAACCATTGTGTGTTCCAGGAGTCTGCGAATGAAATGCTGGGCAATAGAATAATTAACACCACAAAATCTATCCGGTTTGACACCATCAGTAAAGTTATTTATTGGGTCCACTTCCTTCTTTTATATTGCCGAACAATCACTCACATAGCACACTTCTGGGGCCGAGACCCTGTACAAAGTCTTGCAAACTTCAAGGATGATTCCAGATATGGCGCTGTTGGCGACATAAAATGCGAACTGCAATGACATCTGACTGTCACCTGCGAAGACAAAGGCACAAATTTTAGGCCTGGCACTTTCATTTAATTTGTGAGGATAATCTATCAAGCAGAAATGAACAGCGGGATTACGAAAGGAGAATACGTACTTGCCCTGTCGCAGAGTGCGGAGATTTTGTATTCACACTTGCTTTCACGCAAATAAGTAGGAGCTCTTACATGCATAAAACCCTCTCAGGCGCACATTGTTTTTTATTTTCTTTATTATATGTATATACGGGTAGGTTGGTCCCAGTGCGTGTCGCTGGTTACCCCTTGAATCTTTTATTCGCGTAATAGTTGCCGCAGCAAAATAGAGAACAAATTGCGATGGCACTATTCGGTCCACTGTCGCCATCTTGCCAGTAGTTACTTTCTAGACACTAGACGCCGCCACTAAGTGAGGAATAGAAGGAAAACGCTTCGGAGGTCAAACACCTGAACTTTTGCTGGTGCGCCACACTGGATAAGGAGGGGCGGGAAGTGTGCTGTCGCGGTTCGGAGAAATGAGGCATTCAGCATGGTTTTTTTTCTCCCCTTCAACAACATCTCTGTCTCTCCCTCTAAAGCCCACGCTCACTTGTCCCCGCGGTGCGGGGCGGTGCTTTGCGCGAGGAACAATTGCGCTGCAAACCGCTCAAGATTGCTTTTGGTTTGAAGGCTGTCGAACAGTGTTGTACACAGGGCTTAAAGTCACCCTTCATTGGAGGGGGGGCCCTCATAGAGTGGTAACATACTATAAATAAATAAATAAATAAATAAATAAATAAGTATATATATATATATATATATATATATATATATATATATATATATATATATATATATATATATATATATATATATATATATATAGTCAATCAAACTGTCTCTCGAACTGAATTAAAGTGATGCTTATGAATGTTCTACAAATAAAAATATAGCAAAAGCTCGTTCATCTGAACTGGGAGCCCCTCGTTTCTATCTCTCCGTCATGTGCAGTGTCTCGAGGAAACACATGCAGCAGTATGACGATACATTTTACATGTTTTGGTCGCGCCACATCAACCAAACAATTACGATTAAATCATTTTTAATAAAATTGGAGAGTTACAATTTCCCCACACACGGCACACTGCAAAAAAAAAAATCAACTCCAGCGCTTGTGGAATGGGTGCTGTTGTGCTGCAGTTGACCAGCTGAAGGGGGCCCGAGCCCCTGCTTAAAAAATGGAGAGGGGGGCCGGGCCCCGCCAGGCCCCCTGACTTTATGCCCTGGTTGTACACGTTCCTCTAAAACAGGAACGAAAGCTCGTTCCTCGTTCCTTCGCAATTCCGGAACGAGTTCCCGTTACAAGTTCCTCAAATGCAAAAGGAACTCGTTACAGTTACATTTCCGAAATTGGAACGTGTCGTTACATTAACGTTACAATTCACTTTTTAATAGACATATGGTGTCGGATAATCCTGAGGCAAAATAAAGTGAGCAATTTAAAGCTCCCATCGAGCTACTTATATCAAACGAATTTAACATTGCCGACAGCAGGTTATACATAAGTAAAGAAATTTAAATAAACGCTCCTAGGCAAATTTTTGGAGAACACCGGCCTTACTACATACATGTAATTGCAACTTTCGTGCTCGTCTATTTCAAGTCCAACACATGTGCCACTTTTCAACGTCGGTCTTCAAAGGCGCAGTCAGGATACTGCACTTCACAAATTCAAATAGAAACCTCACCAAATCGCCAATATTATTGAATTTCTTGCACAGGAAATCGCATCGAAAGGGACAATCCTTAAGCGTTTAATGACTACTGAGTCAATATTTCAGTGTGAGCAGAAAATAATGTTCAGAATACACATTTGCACCATAGTAAAGTCCCCGGTTCACAGTCAGCGAAAAGATTTCTGTATATTTCGACCTCTGTCTTTCTATCTTTTGCTCTCTTTCTTGCCTTTCGTTCTCTTATTTTTTCTCTTTCTCTTTCTTTATATATTTTTTCGCTATCTCACTCTCTCTGTGTGTACGTTTGCTGGCCTTCCATTTTTTTCTTTTTCTCTGTCTATACACTCGTTTTCTCCTCCTCCTTTCGCTTCTCCTCACCATCACTTCTCCTTCCCACTCCCTTGATATACTGTACTATACAAAGATATTCTATGCTCTATAGCGTGCGCGCATGTTGCAGAAAGACGCATAGACAATAATTTCCTCAACATCCTACTTCATTAGTATATGGTCACTAAGCTAAGAGCAAAAGGAAAGTCAGCCAGAATGGTATATTGCAGTGGTGATGTGTTTATCCTTACCACTGTTCAAGTGTAGAATGGGAAATGGCAGTTATTTGACGTATTCGCTCTAGAGATGAATGCAAATTCTTCAGTATTATGCGTTCGTCGTTGGGTCGCGATACGAGCAAAATGAACAGGTTAGTTCCCTGTCTGTATTGAATCGCTTCAAAGTGTCATGCCTATGTTGCACAAATACCATGAAAAAAAAAACAAAAAAAACTAGATAGTTGAGTGATCACGACGCTCTTTCTCCATATCCCTTCCTTTCGCTCTCTCTGTACTCGTTCTCTCGCCCCTTCAGAGTTATTGCATCCCGCGCCGGACATATCAGTGCCCATGCTCTGGGAGAGAAGCAGAAGAGGATGGCGATGACGAGGAGAGTGCGTACCGGTTCATGATGATGATAATTTTCTTTGTACGACATATGGAAACCTCGAGCATAACCTAATTAGACCTTTCTTTTCAATTTATAGCCCTTACCAATAAGCTGCCTAAGCTTGTCAATAGATACCATTAACTGAAACATGAGAGTGTAAAAAATCAACTGTTCCTCCCGCACGTGGTCAGTCTCGGCGTCTTTCGCTTCCCTGCGCCCCCGGCGGGCGCCTTGAAAGTAAAAACCAGGATGCATCATAGTCACGTCATGGGCGAGCGCTACATTTTCGCGCGGCACATGATCACCCATCCGCCCAGTTCTGCATGATGCGCTGCGTGCGCGCGCCTGTTGAATGCCTTGGAACGTTTACAGAAGGAACGCCGTTCCCTGTACCGTTCCTGCTTAAACGTAACGAGTTACCGTTACAGTTCCACCGATCCTGAATGGAACGGTGGCGCTCCTCCGTTCCTGCCAAAGGAACTAGTTCCTGGAACGTCGTTCCTTGGAACGCCGTTCCGTACAACACTGCTGTCGAACAGTCCTGTCTCACTGGCCAGCTGCTCTCCGTGACACACAATGCCGGAATGCGCGGCAGGCTGAAGAACTCTCTCGCTGAAGTCACATCATAATCGAACCACGAAATATCCCTTTTGTGTACATATCTACGTAATTCCTTTCTGTTGCTGTCGTTTACTCCTACCTCATTCAATGATGGCCGCCGTTCAGTTTTGATCTTCTTGAGCTAGACAGCGGTCATCATAGCGAAATCACCTTTTCCTTTTATCCATTGCTGTATAGTTCCTCAAGTTAGCAGCAACTCGTCCGACCACTCTCTATCCCGTTGCGCACCCTGACACAATTGCTCTATGCACTAAAGATTTTATTTCTCTCGAGAAAGAATTAAGAGCAATATTGTGTTGATCTAACGCTATAGTTATGCAGTAATTATGATGTAAATAAATTTGCTCATGGGCAATAATCATGGGCAATAATCATGGTGAAAGGAGGGCTCCTATTCGCACTTCATAAATTATTTGGAAATGCTCAGGAAAGTTCTTTCCTCGTGGCGCTGTCGACTCAAAGCAGCCGGGTATGAAGAAACAAATGTTTCAATCAACATCAACGGGCAGGCCGCGTGTGTGTTAGAAGCTCAGCAGGCCACTCATAACGTTGCATGGCCACAAACGGTCTTGTTCGCCGCGACACGAAATCTTGACACCCAACCCATGTGCGATTTCGTCTGCTGCCTATGAGCGGCTCATTATCTCGAGTGTTTGTTTTTTACATTGCCCGAAATGAATCCCTTATAGCGAAAGAGGGACGCTCGGAGTTCGCAAGACGGGGGGCAACCATTCCCATCCTCGTGATTTACGACCCGTGATTCGACCGGGACTCGCAAAACCACGCATGTCTGGCGCATTAGTGTGATGCGCCTTTTTTAGCGCATTACCACTGTGTACATGAATTCGATACGCTTTTGTCGCATTCATGTAAACGTGTTTTCTGCGCCAAGATGCCACTATACTTGTTATAAACTTTTCTTCAAAAATGCATGTCTTCTTGTCCGGCTACTAGGCCCAATTTCGAGATCGGCTACGTTGGATAGTCAGCCTTGCGGCTCTGGCTACGAGTCTACGACCCGCTATCCTTAGACATTGCAAGTTCTCAACAAAGCAGACCTTCCAAAGACGTTACTACATTCGCTGCTACTTTCGCCTAGCGTTTCTTCCTACAGGTGAAAGCGGTGGCAGATAGAGCACGAGCCGAGCAAATGTAACAGAAAAGAAGGGAATGTTCAGTCGCATGTAGCGAGCACATGGCGCAGATAAGGAGGGACAGCTGTTGATTCCAGCCGTGCAGCAACAGAAGCCTACAGGTACGCGCCTAAGATTCCCCGCTGGAGGCTACGAATTGAATTGCACGTGCTCCGGGTAGGCCGACGTCTTCTCATCTCGGGCCCGGGCCGGGCTCGGGCCACTTAGTTTTTTATCGGGCTGGCCGGGCCAGGTGCAAAGCCCATATCAAGCCCGAAATATAGACGCTGCGCCGGAATATTTTTCCTGCACGTAGCGAAGAACATGCAAGATGAGCTTTGTGACTACCTATCCATAATCCCCCCTGCCCTGCATCTTAGGTACTAAACATCTGGAAGAACAAGTAGTCTAAATATCACACGCTCGCTATGCCTGAGAAAAAGATGTCGGCAATTCCGGTTACCGTTGCGAGCAGTGAAGTGAACTTCAGAGTGGTGGAAGATGCGATGCAGGAACGCCTTATTTCACTGAAGTCTGTTATTTTGACACGTAATCCTGTAATCTGTCTATATATTCAACTGCAACATGTCGCTTGCTTATGTCTCCCTTTGATATGTTGAATAAAATTCCACATTATCGGATAGCGATATCTCGTCTCCGCAGCAAACCTACATAATGGCGGAACGCACCGGGCCGGGCCCGGGCTTTTGTTATTGTACGTCGGGCCGGGCCAGGCGGGCACGCAGCCCTATAGCGTCGGGCTCGGGCTCGGAAGTATACGGCCCGTGCACAGCTCTAAATTGAATGTCACTGTCTTCCAACGGCAAATGTGTGTTGTGTGAAACGATGTCATATACTTCGTGTCCCCTACTCATCACATCGGCATTTATAGACGCAGATTCCCGCTAGAGCAAGAATTTCTGCGTAGTATAACCGATCTGGGCTGCGCTCAAGCATATACAGCAGCGAACGAACCGAGACACCAAGCGTATCACGCATACCTATGCTACCTGGGGTTTGTGAAACCTTGCGTTAGGTGTTTTACTGAAGAAATGAAAAGCTTAGGAGGCTTACTATTTAGGTCGGAAACGAACAACTTTGAGCGCGAGAAGATATACAAACCATTCGAAAAATCCCGATGCAAAGTGTGCCCGCACATGACACAAGGGAACCACAAACACGGCCGAAGCTTACCATTCAGGCTTCTAGAAAACTTTGTTCGAACAAACATGTATACGAATTGAGGTATGAAGTGTGCGAAATGAAATATACTGGGCTGACAGAAACCGCGTTGCGCAACAATGTTCGATAATTTATAGCAAGAGAATTGAATCAGAGAATTACGCAAGGTGAGCTAGCAGTTCGTGCCCTCAAGCTGTCTAAAGGTGCGAGCGTCTTGTTGCATGGAGCGTCTTGTTGCAGATTGAGTGGCGTAAGCCTTCAGTGCACAGGAAATATGGATGGGCTTCACCACTGCCTGTTGCCTCGACTTAGCGTTTCCGGTATAGGGTATTGTATATCTTCGTGCACGGTTCCATTTCATCTAGCCCTCAGGGCTAGATGAAATGGGGGGAGGCACGAACCCCCTTTTCACAAAAAATGTTCCCATGCTCCCCTTTGCCCTACTTTGCCCCCCCTTGACACCCCCATCCCCCCTTACTCAAAAGAGCATGGTCAAAACACAACGCATAAGTTCTCCGCCTTGCTGCCCCCCCTGAAGAAACTCACTTGTCACGGGTGCTCCTCAGTAAAAAAAAAGAAAAGAAAAAAAGACACACCTGGCGCCGCACTGCTATCCCTGCAGTGAAGTACTTTTCTCACACCATGCCCTACAGTCAACAAAATTTCAGGCCAATTCGATTCGTTGTTACTGGCTGGAATGTGCAAGAACCCTGCGTTTATGCAGTCAGCACAGAAACAAATATTGTTCGGCTTTGTGGTTTATTGAAACCAATGGCGGATATTCACAGCCGACTCCTAGTGAAGAATTCTCAAACACACGCGTCTACTAAGAGTGAGCTGGATATAATTATGAGGAACGCCGTCATGTGGTAATCCAGAACATTTGGGGTGCACGGAAATATATACACGGATGCTCCCGCATTTCGGTACCATGGAAATGCGCGCTGGTCGTAGGCGATATCGAACCCACGTCAAACAGTCGGACGCATAACCTGCTAAGGTATATCATAATTGGCGACTCGAAGCGGGTGTATCCTGCCATATTTCCACTTGTAGCCTAATCTAGCCCAAGTTCAGAACACAGCAAGAGCGGTTGAAAGTGATGGTTTACTTTCGCGACACGTACTCCTGCCGCACTGTAATTTTGCTCGGGGTAAATGCTGAAGATGCAGAAAGGAAGTGTAGCCGGTACAAAAGACATTCGAGCGGTCTACATTTGATTACTGCAGAGGTATGCAGGTAATTGTGCTGAATATTTAATTTCGTTAGTTTACTTGTGTAGTGTTCAGTTTGTTAGCAATGACAGAAATAAACACGCAACAAGAATAAAAGTTCTCGTGTCATTCCTTTATGTGTGGCGCTTCTTATGATTGTGCTGTTTATTGCGATGGATTCAAGCCAATAGAAGCGCAGCACTTCTGAAATACTACATTTTATTCTGAAAAAGAAGGGGAAAAAAGGCGATATGCACAAATACTTCACCCATGCACGTCTCCTCAGTTCGCTCGTATCGCTCGTGCACTGTCCGTTTGTCTGCTTTCTTTTGTCTGTCATTGCACACCACTCGCTCTTCTCGTGGTACACACGTGCGTGGCGGCAAACAGGCAAACACGCGCAAAAACCAAGAGGGACGTTCCGAGGATTTGGCCTTTCTTTTCTCCCGAAGACATTCACGCGTCTCACCCCGTCCTCTCGGAGGATTGCACACCTACTTTCACGCTCTCCCGCGCAGCCATGTGAGACCAACACCGACCCGCTGAGGAGAGGCAAAAAAAAAGAACTTACAGAAGGCGGCGCATGGTTTGAAGTTAGAAAAGGCATTGTCCGCTGAGGTGAAATGTTTTCGCACGCCACATTCGGAGAGACGGGGAGCTTTCAAATTCGAGAGCTTTGGTCTTTTCCGTCTAGGTGGCGCCAGAGGAAGATTTTCGTTCTAGTGATAGGAATAATGTAGATTGCTCAGTAATTCTGCGGCATTTGAGTGCGATTTGTGTGTATAATTATACCAGGAGACCGTAACTGCTATATTTCAGGCTACGTTTGCTCATATTTCAGCGCCATTTGAAGATTACAACGGTTTTGTTGACGTTTGCGGCACGATAAATTAGGACAATTTACGAGCTTCGTTTGGCATTTCTGCTAGTTCTATTGAAAAATATGCTACGTTGAGGAAATAAATCGGGGGCTCTAGTTTCTCTACGTGCAAATTCAGCCACAGAACTTCAGTAGCTTTCCACAAAAATGGGCCAAAGGTAGCTCCATGTATTGAGAATATCGCCTACTTTAGATCAACATAATTAAAAAGAGAGCGCGCGTACATTGATGAAATTGAGCAGTCGGACAGAAAATTTTGTTCTCTATATACGACCCGAAAATGAATTTTCTCTAGCGAGTAGTTACAGGACAGTCTGCAGCAAAATTTCTGAATCCGACTGTTTTCAAAAGCTAAGAAGCAATAAAATAGATGTCCCACATTAATTTGCTACGTTTAGGAAACAGAAAAATATGTCCTGAAAGCGCTGTGCAAGAAACAGTGCTGTAACTATATAGCAGATTTTTCGAAAAAATGGTCACCGCTGAGGCACAGTCAGCCGAAACCGTGTAACTAGTGCTTATTCTTGGCCATCCATCCCCAAATAGTGAAGGTTGACTTATATGTAATATATATATATTTCAAATGTACAAAGATCAAGCTTTTCAATGACATATAAGTCAACTATATAAAACTAAGAGAACAGCCGCCGCGTCGGTTGGAAAAGTGGCAGAAAAACGGTGTGTTCGTGCCGCCGGAGTGAGACCCCCGCCTTAGCATAGCCGGCGGAGCACGCATGGAGGGGCTTTAGTGTCAACCTGGCACGATTCAAGACACTGATTAAATATACAAAGGTTTCTGATGGCACTTAGCACACTGAAGCTTTAGTGTTTCTAGCATGAAAACAGATACGATGAGCCACCTTCTGAAAAAGGCGGTTGGATTGAAAGTTGGGTTGTGCCATTTGCAAGTAGGGGCGGGCACAGGATTTTTCCGAGAGGGGATCAGCTCATGGAGTACATGGTGAGCAATGGGAGGCCCCAACAGGGTCCTCTTCTTGGAAGTACACAATAAAAATTAAGCGGGGACAAGGTGGTTCTGCGCATCTTCACCCGCTCTCTGGATCTGCACCCGAGTGTTTTACATCGCCAGTGCTTCAATTTAGATGCACGTTAAAGAACCCCAGGTGGTTAAAAAATTCTGCAGCCCTCCACTACAGAGTCTCTCATAATCATGTGCGTGGTTTTGGGACGTTGAACACCAAAAATTATTACGCTATATTTCCATCACCGATTCTTCGTCTTACGTCTTTGCGCGCTATTTCCCTTGGAAGTATGTACCACGTAGCCAATGTCCCCATCGTGTTGAAATGTTATCCCATTGAAAACTTTCGTGCCCAGAATGATTTTCTCCCTCTATGTGCATTCACCCCTCCGCATTCCAGGGAGAGTGCCTCGGAGCCAAGAGGCTTTTCAAAAAGCACTGCATGAATGTCACACCTGTGAGCAAGTTCTGTTAATTTTGTGGTGGTTGTGGTTCGAAGAAGGAAAAGGCGCCTAATTTCTGCAGCCCGGTCGGGAGCACGGCGCCGCGCCTGTTAATTTTGTACACTCAGAAAAAAAAGAAGTGGAAGAGAGGAAAAGCGGGGGAGTGTAGCACGGAAAAAAATAATTTGTTCCGGTAGTCTAGCTGTGGTCGAAAGTTGCTCGTTTGCAAACTTCATTTGCTCACACATGTGCAGCAAAATTCTCGCGAAATGTCAATGTGATTCCGAAAATCTGCGAGTGGCTTTCCTAGCTGCAAGATTACTTCACACTCGCAAACATTCGTTCACAGGCTCGCTTAGGGCTCTAAGCTTGTTTAGTGCTTGTTCACCCCTCCACATTCCAATGAAGGGAGAAACGACAAAAAGGAAAGGCATGGACAAGTGTTGATGGTAAAAAATGTTTTTTTTTCCTGCTATTCTGTTGTCCAAGCTGTTCGTTTGGAAAATACACTCGCTCACGCATTCCGAGCAATTATTTTCCTGTGTCATTTGAGCGAGCTGATGGTTTCCCTCTTTTTTTTTTTGTCACCACATGGCACCATGTCAAATCAAACTCGACGCTGAAAAAGTAGCAGCTTTTGCGATCGTTTCTGCAGAAAATACAGAAAGTCAGTAGATTCGGACACCTTATCACTCAAAACCAGCAGAAAATTAAAAAAATCAGTAGATCTATTGATTAATCAGCAACCATGGCAATACTACATGATGGCAGACCGAAAACACCAGCAAAACGCATCGGCAGACTTGTCGTCGGCAGGTCGCCCGGAGATCCGTGGCCGAGCGAAAATTTGCCCATGTAGAAAGACGAAGGGGAGATCTTGGGGGGTATTGTGCGGAGGCCCCGCACAATACCCCCTCAGCGCACCCCGCGGATGTCTTTTCTTCGCTCCGCCTTTGTCTGTCCCCACCCCGGTCCCTCGACGCCGAAGAGGGAGGGGGGGAGGGGGGGATGGGGGGGCTGCGCCGCATAGCCCGAGAGGGACAATGGCAGAGGAGGGAGGACGGCTGAAAATGAGGAGCAGCTGGTGCCCTGTTTTGATTTTTTCGTGCAAAGTTCAGTCGGTGTCGCCGCGCGCGCCTCCAGTGTGACTAGAGAATCGGCCGACGAAAGGCTGTGAGCACGACGAGGCGCAGACGGAGTCTGCCACAGACCACCGGCGGACTGTTGGCGTCGTTGCAGCGTAAATGGGACTACGACACGACAGAAGACGCATAGCTTACGCACCGCTTGAACATCAGCCAACAGTTTCAAGGATCTACAATTCTACAATCTACAGTTTACAATGCCGGCGTTTACTGCGGATGAAGAAGCGGATCTTATTTCGCTCGTTGAAGAACGTCGCCTAGTATGGGATATCAAGCATCAGCACTACCACCGCCGCGATCTCAAGGAACTCGCCTTCAAAGAGATCGCGTCTGCCATGGGCGGGAAATTTACAGGTACGTAATTTTTCGACCGAGCTCCTTATTCCACTTGTGGATGTATACATATATGTGACGCTGAAATTGCAGAGCGTAGATTGCAATAGGCAGTAAAGGTTTTGCCGAAGCTGTATAGAGTGTTCAGTGAAATGGATAATTGGGCAAGTTTGCGAGGGATCATCATTCGTTGTAGTTGAGGCAGCACACAAATACGGGTGAAATAGTGCAGCAACTGTCAACTTTTGCGTCCCAATCTTGTGCGCTGCTTCACGGAAATATGTATGATGTTCTTTAAATATAGTACATAATTTTTATAAAATGCTCTGCAAGTGTATTCTGTGTTGCACAAAAAATTAAGGCAGATTCGTACTAAAAGTGCCAAGCCTGTAGGAAGTGCGGAGCTGGGCAGCCTTCTTTATTTCTCTTCGGTTTTCTTTTAAATGTGAAGCATTTCTTCGCGAACTTCGGCGACTTTGAGCGTGTCTATCTATCTATCTATCTATCTATCTATCTATCTATCTATCTATCTATCTATCTAGCCACCTACGACTTTGTGCTCTCCTGGCCGTATCGTTAATGGGATTTATACCAAATTTGGTATGGCGCAACATGACTGTATGACGAACATAAGTGGCTGGTCAGTGGTCATATCATGAAAATCATGATTAACTTGTCATGAAAAGTATGATTTACATGCCACGCTCATTTCGCGCTCGCGGCCGTTTCGTTAGCTTGATATACACCAAATTTGGTATTGAGTGACGTGACAGTATGATGAACATAAATGACGAGTGGTAATATGGAAATCATGGCATGTCATAAGCGACATGACTTGCATTCCACGCTCATGGCGCGCTCGCGGCTGTTTCGCTAGCTTAATATACACCAAATTTGGTATTGAGTGACATGACTGTATGACGAACATAAAAGACAAGTGGTAATATGGAAATCATGACTTGTCATGTGCGACATGACTTGCATGCCACGCTCATGGGCGCTCGCGGCCGTTTCGCTAGCTTAATATACACCAAATTTGGTATTCAGTGACATGACTGTATGACGAACATAAAAGACAAGTGGTAATATGGAAATCATGACTTGTCATGTGCGACATGACTTGCATGCCACGCTCATGGCGCGCTCGCGGCCGTTTCGCTAGCTTAATATACACCAAATTTAGTATTGAGTGACATGACTGTATGACGAACATAAATGACAAGTGATAATATGGAAATCATGACTTGTCATGTGCGACATGACTGGCGTGCCACGTTCATGGCGCGCTCGCGGCCGTTTCGCTAGCTTAATATACACCAAATTTGGTATTGAGTGACATGACTGCATGACGAACATAAATGACAAGTGATAATATGGAAATCATGACTTGTCATGTGCGACATGACTTGCATGCCACGCTCATGGCGTGCTCGCGGCCGTTTCGCTAGCTTAATATACACCAAATTTGGTATTGAGTGACATGACTGTATAACGAACATAAGTGGCAGATGGTAACATGAAAATCTTGGCATGCATGTCATCTACAACGCCATTTATATGACATGGTCATGGTGCGCTTGCGTCCAGTTCGCTAGCTTGATATGCACCAAAATTGGTATTGCGCGACGTGACTGTATGACGAACACAAATGACAGGTCCTAACATGTAAAAGCATGACATGCAAATTATGTAAAGCATGATTTGCTCCTTCCTGGCTGCTTCGCATTACATCGATTCCCACAGTGCGTGGGACCTGCCGGCTTTTCTTTTCCTCGTCTCTTTCTTTTTCTCCGTTTCTGTTTTTTCTTTTTTCTTGATTTATTTCTATTTATTTATTCCTCTCTGTGTCTTTCTTTCTCTATCTTGCTCTTTCTCTTTTTCATCATATTTCTCCCTTTCGCTTTTATTTATTTTTATGCTTGCTTTTGCCTGCGTTCCGCTAAGTGCACTAGTTGTTTTTTTTTGCTGCTGATGATAAATGATCATCATCAAGGCGTTCGAAGAACAAGAGGAAAAAGACTTCTTGGCGCGAGCGCGCGCTCAATATGCTACGCATGGAGCGTTACGCCGAGCGACGACGACAGCATACTACAGCACACGACAGCATGCGACAGCCTGACCCCTTAAGTGCTGCGCACTTAAAGGGATAGTGAACAAAATTTTGAAAAGCTCACGAAAACATCGATATTCTACTCGGAAGACGCCACTGTTCCGATAACCAGAGTTTATTTCACGTATTTTTGAACAGTTGGCTGTATTTTTGGTGGATTGTCAGCGCGCGGCGGCTGTGCGCGAGCCGTGACGTCAGATTCTCCCTGGCGCATGCAGGGTTAGCCGGGTGCACGTGCTCCTGTTCTTCGCTTCCTTTTCTCCACCTCTCCTTTCATTCCACTCTCTCCCTTCCACAATACACTGATGCCTTACCTCAGCCGGGAGAATTGTTCGCTCCCATACTGGTTCTGGAAACGTAGTGCGAGCTGAGCGGGTTGAGAGACGCGGGCGATGGCTGGCATTGGTGGGATGCCTGTTTCCGGCAGTTTCACGTAACGTAGAGTACTGGGCGAGTTGGTACAGATTCACGTCGAAGCGTAGCGCTAGGAAAAAACGGGACAGAGTAAAGAACACACTGGACAGGCGCTATAACTGGATAGCGCCTGTCCAGTGTGTTCTTTACTCTGTCCCGTTTTTTCCTAGCGCTACGCCTCGACATGAGTTTCACGTCACACACTTTAGTTCACGGCGGGGCCGCTAGACGCGGCAGTTTGTGAAAAACTCATTAAATTCGTTATTTTCCTCTAGTTTCTGCCTGAATTGAAGGTTGTGCCCATCGATTTCAAGCGCAATCTTTCAATTTGGCTGGAAATCTTGGTGGCATAAAAATTGGGGGGACCCTTAAGCTTCGCCTTTAAGAGTTGAACGCGATAGCGATATCCCGTCCCTAGTGCGTACTTCAATCACTTAGTGCATACTATGTAATGGGTAGTATGCTTTAAACCAGGAGAAATTATGCGCGGCAAATGTGGGAAATGTTTTCGAACTTGCTATGCACCTACTACGTGGTGTTAAGGGAATACGCGCAGTAAGGTGTGTGCCGTTTGTAATGGGTGGGTGGCTTTAAACTATGGAATCGTTATGATAGTCATATTCTGACGCCCGATGGCAATGTACGCTTGTACCACGCAATATTCCTGGGATATTACATGTTATATTGCGACGCCTATAGACCTCTTCACTGAAGGCTCCCTGGGCGCCGCCATAGTGCTCTCTGGGCTGTTGTTAACATGCGTGACCCCCCCCAAAAAATGCGCGGCCAAGCCTGTGACGTCGGCTTTTGTGCTCCCGTGCAACAGCCCAGAAAGGAGGGAATCCTCCTCTCCGGTAAAAAAGGTCTATATAAAGGACGCTTGCGTTTGCGAAGCATGGAAGTTATTTTCACTGCACTTCCAAGCAGAGGAAGTTATTTTCACAGTATTTCCAAGCAGAGGCATGGCTGTGTGGTAGAACACCTGCTTGCCACGCAGACGAGCCGCGTTCGATCCTCACTCGGACCCGAAAATTTTTATTATTTATTTTATTTGCATCTTTCTCGATTTTTCGGTCACGGACAAGATGATGATTTTTCGGTCACGGACAAGATGATGATTTTTCGCTCACAACCAACGAAGCCGACACCGACGCCGGAATTTCTCCGAAACGAGCTCTTTAACGCTATCGCGTTAAAATTCTGTTCAGTATTCCTTTAAAGCGTCTTGCATATCCAATAGAATGCACTGTAGAGATGGCGTTATCTGCCAAGTATTATAATTCGGTACACTTTCTTTGCAGTGGTACAGCTGCGCAACAAGTTCGCCAACCTTCGAACGCAATTCACGCGCGAAAAGCGGAAGATTAAGCAGAGATCCGGAGCGGGACCTGACGACATATACCAACCACGCTGGGTCCACTTCGAGCGGCTGCTATTTTTGAGTGGCGGCTGCGTGTCGCTCCACAGCATATCTAATGAGCACACAGACGAGGAAGTTGAGGCAAGTTGTATAAACGCCTTCTTTCACTTGTTCGAATTCAGCATGTGTTATTCACTCGTAGGTTGAACGTGTACCACGGCCAGCGTAAATTAGCACGTATGACCACATTCAGTCAACTCGAACAACCGCAATTATTTGACATCGCCATTGCCATTTTTCCCGAGCCGGGTGCATGAATTCGTTTGCAATGTTCCTCTTGTTAGTCAGCACAATTCGTTTCGTATGTATGATTATACATATTGTTAGCCTGAAGATTCTTTGTCTTACCTTAACATGCGTGGACGCTTCGTGTGTTCGTTGTAGTAATGTTCAATGCGGGAGGTAACGCAAGTGGTCACACTGCGTTGTTCGAACAGTTGTTTCTGTAGTAATTAAGCGTCAATGCAGCAGAGATGTGGATTTTTTATAAGACATTTTTGGTTCGTTCGCAAGCATTAACATTATTCTTCACCAAGCACTTGCCCGGACACTTCGTGTACTTAATACACGTTCCACACAGGATATGAATTTGAGAAAGGTTTAGCTTTCGACACCGCTGCCGTATTACCTTCATACTATTCATCACTAGTTGTCCTCTTTCGAACTCTTTGAAGCGATTGTCACACAAAAAACAATGTGATGTTGGCGTCTAGTGTTTCATCAGTAGAAAAATTTATCGTGCGTTTATTGCAGTTAATCGACCACAACACGAATGCCATCCAGTATGACGAACTGGGATCGGGTGATCAAGAGGTAGAAAGTGACCGTGTATCAACGTGCTCACGAGACACTGAAGGGGCGCTAGACTACTCTACACCCTTTCGACCAGCCGCACCAAGGACTGCTGCACGAAAGAGGAAAACAGATGAGGAATGGGAGCAGTGCAAACGCACTTTTGCCTCCGCAGTGAGCACACTTGAAAGAAGCAACAAGCTCGCCGAAAAAGATGAATGCGATGCTTTTGGGCATTTTATTGCCCACACCTTGCGCAATACCTCACCAGGTCCGGAAAGACAGCTGGCTATGCTAGAAATACACAAGGCTGCCGTGACCCATACTCTTTCTCTAACCCATGGAGGAAGCATCAGACGATAGTGTTCTTGACGTGGAATAGAACTGAAAAATAAATTGGATCATCACCCCATCCTCTCGGAGGATTGCGCACCTGCTTTCAAGCTCTCCCGCGCAGCCATGTGAGACCAACACCCACCCGCTGAGGAGAGGCAAAAAAAAAAAAAAAGAACCTACAGATGGCGGCGCATGGTTTGAAGTTAGAAAAGACATTGTCCGCTGAGATGAAATGCTTTCGCACGCCACATTCGGAGACACGGGGAGCTTTCAAATTCAGAGCTTTGGTCTTTTCCGTCTAAGTGGCGCCACAGGAAGATTTTCATTATAGTGATAGGAATAATGTAGATTGCTCAGTAATTCTGCGGCATTTGAGTGTGATTTGTGTGTATAATTATACCAGGAGACCGTAACTGCTATATTTCAGGCTACGTTTGCTCATATTTCAGCGCCATTTGAAAATTACAACGGTTTTGTTGACGTTTGCGGCACGATAAATTAAGACAATTTACGAGCTTCGTTTGGCATTTCTACCAGCTCTATTGAAAAATGCTACGTTGAGAAAATAAATCGGGGGCTCTAGTTTCTCTACGTGCAAATTCAGCCACAGAACTTCAGTAGCTTTCCACAAAAATGGGCCAAGGTAGCTCCATGTATTGAGAATATTGCCTACTTTAGATCAACATAATTTAAAAGAGAGCGCGCATACATTAATGATATTGAGCTGTCGGACAGAAAATTTTGTTCTCTATATACGACCCGAAAATGAATTTTCTCTAGCGAATAGTTACAGGACAGTCTGCAGCGAAAATTTCTGAATCCGACTGTTTTCAAAAGCTAAGAAGCAATAAAATAGATGTCCGACATTAATTTGCTACGTTGAGGAAACAGAAAAATATGTCCTGAAAGCGCTGTGCAAGAAACAGTGCTGTAACTATATAGCAGATTTTTCAAAAAATGGTCACAGCTGAGGCACAGTCAGCCGAAACCGTGTAACTAGTGCTTATTCTTGGCCATCCATCCCCAAATAGTGAAGGTTTACTTATATGTAATATATATATTTCAAATGTACAAAGATCAAGCTTTTCAATGACATATAAGTCAACTATATAAAACTAAGAGAACAGCCGCCGCGTCGGTTGGAAAAGTGGCAAAAACGGTGTGTTCGTGCCGCCGGAGTGAGACCGCCGCCTTAGCCTAGCCGGCGGAGCACGCATGGAGGGGCTTTAGTGTCAACCTGGCACGATTCAAGACTCTGATTAAATATACAAAGGTTTCTGATGGCACTTAGCACACTGAAGCTTTAGTGTTTCTAGCATGAAAACAGATAAGATGAGCCACCTTCTGAAAAAGGCGGTTGGAATGAAAGTTGGGTAGTGCCATTTGCAAGTAGGGGCGGGCACAGGATTTTTCCGAGAGGGGATCAGCTCATGGAGTGCATGGTGAGCAATGGGAGGCCCCAACAGATCCTCTTCTTGGAAGTACACAATAAAAATTAAGCGGGGACAAGGTGGTTCTGCGCATCTTTACCCATTCTCTGGATCTGCACCCGAGCGTTTTACATCGCCAGTGCTTCAATTTAGATGCACGTTAAAGAACCCCAGGTGGTTAAAAAATTCTGCAGCCCTCCACTACAGAGTCTCTCATAATCATGTGCGTGGTTTTGGGACGTTGAACGCCAAAAATTATTACGCTATATTTCCATCACCGATTCTTCGTCTTACGTCTTTGCGCGCTATTTCCCTTGGAAGTAGGTACCACGTAGCCAATGTCCCCGTCGTGTTGAAATGTTATCCCATTGAAAACTTTCGTGCACAGAATGATTTTCTCCCTCTTTGTGCATTCACCCCTCCGCATTCCAGGGAGAGTGCCTCGGAGCCATAGAGGCTTTTCAAAAAGCACAGCATGAATGTCACACCTGTGAGAAAGTTCTGTTAATTTTGTACACTCAGAAAAAAAAAAAGAAGTGGAAAAGAGGAAAATCAGGGGGAGTGTGGCACGGAAAAAAAAATTCGTTCCGGTAGTCTAGCTGTGTTGGAAAGTCGCTCGTTTGCAAACTTCATTTGCTCACACATGAGCAGCGAAATTCTTGCGAAATGTCAATGCGATTCCAAAAAATCTGCGAGTGGCTTTCCTAGCTGCGAGAATACTTCACACTCGCAAACATTCGCTGGATGGATGGATGCTATGAGCGTCCCCTTTATAACGGGGCGGTGACATGTCTGCCACCAGGCTAAAAAAAAAGAACTTTCTTTTTATGTTGGCCTAATGCCTTATCTACATTGATTAAATCTATGTTATTATAGCAAAGAAAAATATAAATTCACTGTCCATCTCTCTGTCTCTTAAGGCAGAATGACCTTATTTTTTCCCCATTCTTCATTTTTGTCCTTTATCTCTACTTTTCTGCCACCAATACTCTAACCGTCTCTTACTTATTTCTATCGCGGACGTGTTCAGCTTTCCATTGTTTTCCCTAAAACCCAAGGCTTCATGTAGACTCGTGCCCAGTGGCGTAGCCAGGGTGGCACACCGGGCACGTGCCCCCCCCCCCCCCGAAATTTTTTTTCGCCATGGCATACATAGCGAAAAAATGGCCATTTCAAGGAGGTGCCCCTCCCCCCCCCCCCCCCCCGAAAACAATTTCTGGCTACGCCCCTGCTCGTGCCCACACGTATATCTGGGTGGATATCGCCACATTCAATCAGTACATGTTCCATCGTTTCCTTAGTTCCCCCACAGCATGTACATTGTTCTTCTTCATTACAGAATCTCGCTTTATAGCTACGCGTTCTAAGGCAACCGACCTTGCTTCAAACAGTAAAGCGCTTCAGTAACAGTAACAGTAAAGCGCTCACAGGCTCGTTCAGCGCTCTAAGCTTGTTTAGTGCTTGTTCACCCCTCCACATTCCAGCGAAGGGAGAAACGACAAAAAGGAAAGGCATGGACTAGTGTTGATGGAAAAAATCTTTTTTTTTTCTGCTACTCCGTTGTCCAAGCTGTTCGTTTGGAAAATACACTCGCTCACGCATTCCTAGCAATTATTTTGCTGTGTCATTTGAGCGAGCTGATGGTTTCCCTCTTTTTTTTTTTGTCACCACATGGCACCACGTCAAATCAAACTCGAGGCTGAAAATGTAGCAGCTTTTGCGATCGTTTCTGTAAAAAATACAGAAAGTCAGTAGATTCGGACACCTTATCACTCAAAACCAGCAGAAAATTTAAAAAAATCAGTAGATCTACTGATTAATCAGCAACCATGGCAATACTGCATGATGGCAGACCGAAAACACCAGCAAAACGCATCGGCAGACTTGTCGTCGGCAGGTCGCCCGGAGATCCGTGGCCGAGCGAAAATTTGCCCATGTAGAAAGACGAAGGGGGAGATCTTGGGGGGTATTGTGCGGAGGCCCCGCACAATACCCCCCTCAGCGCACCCCGCGGATGTCTTTTCTTCGCTCCGCCTTTGTCTGTCCCCACCCTGGTCCCTCGACGCCGAAGAGGGGGGGGAGGGGGGGATGGGGGGGGCTGCGCGGCATAGCCCGAGAGGGACAATGGCAGAGGAGGGAGGACGGCTGAAAATGAGGAGCAGCTGGTGCCCTGTTTTGATTTTTTCGTGCTAAGTTCAGTCGGTGTCGCCGCGCGCGCCTCCAGTGTGACTAGAGAATCGGCCGACGAAAGGCTGCGAGCACGACTAGGCAGGACGGAGTCTCGCACAGGCCACCGGCGGACTGTTGGCGTCGTTGCAGCGTAAATGGGACGACGACGCGACAAAAGACGCATAGCTTACGCACCGCTTGAACATCAGCCAACAGTTTCAAGGATCTACAATTCTACAGTTTACAATGCCTGCGTTTACTGCGGATGAAGAAGCGGATCTTATTTCGCTCGTTGAAGAACGTCGCCTAGTATGGGATATCAAGCATCAGCACTACCACCGCCGCGATCTCAAGGAACTCGCCTTCAAAGAGATCGCGTTCTGCCATGGGCGGGAAATTTACAGGTACGCAATTTTTCGACCGAGCTCCTTATTCCACTTGTGGATGTATACATATATGTGACGCTGAAATTGCAGAGCGTAGATTGCAATAGGCAGTAAAGGTTTTGCCGAAGCTGTATAGAGTGTTCAGTGAAATGGATAATTGGACAAGTTTGTGAGGGATCATCATTCGTTGTAGTTGAGGCAGCGCACAAATACGGGTGAAGTAGTGCAGCAACTGTTGTCTTTTGCGTCCCAATCTTGTGCGCTGCTTCGCGGAAATATGTATGATGTTCTTTAAATATAGTACATAATTTTTATAAAATGCTCTGCAACTGTATTCTGTGTTGCATAAAAAATTAAGGCAGATTCGTACTAAAAGTGCCAAGCCTGTAGGAAGTGCGGAGCTGGGCAGCCTTCTTTATTTCTCTTCGGTTTTCTTTTAAATGTGAAGCATTTCTTCGCGAACTTCGGCGACTTTGAGCGTATCTATCTATCTATCTATCTAGCCACCTACGACTTTGTGCTCTCCTGGCCGTATCGTTAATGGGATTTATACCAAATTTGGTATGGCGCAACATGACTGTATGACGAACATAAGTGGCTGGTCAGTGGTAATATCATGAAAATCATGATTAACTTGTCATGAAAAGTATGATTTACATGCCACGCTCATTTCGCGCTCGCGGCCGTTTCGTTAGCTTGATATACACCAAACTTGGTATTGAGTGACGTGACAGTATGATGAACATAAATGACGAGTGGTAATATGGAAATCATGACGTCATGAGCGACATGACTTGCATTCCACGTTCATGGCGCGCTCGCGGCTGTTTCGTTAGCTTGAGATACACCCAAATTTGGGATTGAGTGACATGACCGTATTACGAGCATAAAAGACAAGTGGTAATATGGAAATCATGACTTGTCATGTGCGACATGACTTGCATGCCACGCCATGGCGCTCGCGGCCGTTTCGCTCGCTTAATATACACCAAATTTGGTATTGAGTCACGTGACTGTATGACGAACATAAAAGACAAGTGGTAATATGGAAATCATGACTTGTCATGTGCAACATGACTTGCATGCCACGCTCATGGCGCGTTCGCGGCTGTTTCGTTAGCTTGAGATACGCCGAATTTGGTATTGAGTGACACGACTGTATGACTAATATAAATGACAAGTGATAATATGGAAATCATGACTTCTCATGTGCGACATGACTTGCATGCCACGCTCATGGCGCGCTCGCGGCCGTCTCGCTAGTTTAATATACACCAAATTTGGTATTGAGTGACATGACTGTATGAGGAACATAAAAGACAAGTGGTAATATGGAAATCATGACTTGTCATGTGCGACATGACTTGCATGCCACGCTCATGGCGCGCTCGCGGCCGTTTCGCTAGCTTAATATACACCAAATTTGGTATTGAGTGACATGACTGTATGACGAAGATAAATTACAGGTGTTAAATGGAAATCATGACTTGTCATGTGCAACATGACTTGCATGCCACGCTCATGGCGCGCTCGCGGCTGTTTCGTTAGCTTGAGATACGCCGAATTTGGTATTGAGTGACACGACTGTATGACTAACATAAATGACAAGTGGTAATATGGAAATCATGACGTCATGAGCGACATGACTTGTGTTACGTCTGTACAGCCGCTTGTGGCTGTAGACGGTTTATTAAAGTACAGGAAACATAAACAAGTTCAGAAACGTAGCCCAGGCGTTGGAGTCACTCCTGGCCAGCGTTCGACACAAGGCTCGCGCTCGTGCCACAGCGCCAGTACAGTCGCGCGCGCACTTCGTTGTTCTCGTCTTCTCAGGCGACATGTCACTCTTCCTCCCTTAGACGAAGTCTCCATAGCGGTCTGGAGGTCGCCTAACCTCTGGCGGTCGCAGTTGCCGAGTGGTCACTGCCTGTGACGTCGACGGTTGCGAGGGAGTGTCGTCCTGCATCTCGGGCGAGTCAGGCGGTTGAGCAGCTGAGCTCGACGGCGTCTCTTCTGGCGTTGCGTCCAAGAGATCATCAGCTGCGCTCCAATCTGTCCGCGATTGGGTTGTTTGTCCGGTCTGACTCGTTTTCCTCATGTGATTGAGGTGACGCCGAACCTTTCCTTGGTCGCTTTTTACAAGCCAGGATCGTGGTCCGACGCGGGTGCAGTATTTCACCTTCAATCCAATCTGGCTTTTTCAAAAACTGCCGGATAAGCACTCTATCCCCCTATAGCGAAGCGGCGTGATTTTTGCAATGCCTCCTGGCTCTCAGGAATCTGCTTATCGGCCTCCCGCTTGAGAAGATCGAGATGGCAGGGCAATTCTCGTCCGAACATCGCTCTCGCAGGTGTCATTCCTGTGGCAGTGTGTATCGTAGTGTGTTGCCGATACAGAAATCTTGCAAGTCGGCACTGTATGGACTTGTCTGCATCCCTCAACAGCGCTCTTTTCAGCTCCGCCACATAGCGTTCTGCCTGGCCGTTTGTTGCCGGGTGGTACGCTGGTGAGGTTGCAGCCTGTATGCCGTTCGACGCATAGAACTGCTTCACCTCATTGGAGATGAATGCTTTTCCGTTGTCGGAGATGACCTTTCGGGGAATGCCGAACGTTGCAAAGAGGCTTCGGAGCACGTCGATAACAGCTGCGGATGTTGCTTGCGTCACGTGCCGGACTTCCACCCACTTTGTGTATGCGTCCACAACAACCAAGTAGGTGCGTCCGAGTAGTGGCCCCGCGAAGTCAACGTGCACCGTGTTCCATGGTGTCTGGGGACGGTCCCAGGTAGGAATAGGAGCTTTGGGTGGGCTCTTTTGCGTTGATTGGCACTCACGGCACTGTCGCGCCGTTTCCTCGATCACCTTGTCAATTCCGGGCCACCATACGTAGCTCCTTGCGCACTTCTTCATGGCTACCATGCCCCTGTGACCAGCATGCAGAAGTGCCAGAACATGGGATCGTGCTGAGCTCGGTATGATCACTCGGGATCCAAGTGTGATGCACTCGCGATGAAATGCTAGTGCGGTCGCTCGTCGTCGGTAAGGAGTAAACTCATCTCCAGTGAGTTTCTCCACTGTGCCATCCTGCATTGCCTTGTACAACCTCTGCAGGATGCTGTCTTGTTGTGTAAGGCGTGCTATCTCGGTAGCAGTCAACGGCGGTCTCGATAAAGCTTCGAACAGTAGTACGTCGCCTGGAGGCCAGGGTTCATCGAGACGTTCTTGTAATGGCAAACGGCTCAACGCATCCGCGTTTTGATGGTTCTTGCCATGCCTGTAGATTATGCTGTAGTCATACGCCGATAACTTTATGCACCATCTGGTCATCCGTGGAGAAAGGACTTGAGCCGCTGGCTTTTGTGGACCCAGTATGCCGAGCAGTGGTTGGTGGTCAGTGACGAAAGTCACCTTTCTTCCCGAAATATACTTGTGGAACTTGTGGGCTGCAAACACCACAGCAAGGCCTTCTCTGTCCAACTGAGCATAATTGCGTTCTGCCGGCCCTAGCGTCCGAGATGCAAAAGCGATTGGCGCCTCTCTATTCTGGTCATCACGTTGAGACAGAACAGCTCCTATGCCATATGGTGAAGCGTCACAAGAGACAAGAAGCTCCTTCTGTTCGTCGTAGTGTGCCAGTACGGTCTGACTGAGCAGCAATGCCTTAAGCTTGTCAAATGCTTCTTGATGCTTTGTCTCCCATCTCCACGTGGCATCCTTCTGAAGAAGCTGGTAGAGACAGCTGGCAACTGTTGTCTGTTTTTTCAAGAATCTGTCATAGAAAGCCAGCATCCCGAGAAAGGATTGAAGCGCTTGTTTGCAGTTTGGTGCTGGAGCGTCCGTTATGGCTCGAACTTTCTCTTCGTTAGTGTGGACGCCTGTCTCGTCGATTCGGTGTCCCAGAAAAAGCAACTTGTCGCACCGCAAAAGCAGCACTTGTTTTTGCCGAGGCGCAGGTTGTACTTCCGTAGCCTCTTCAGCACTTCTTCCAGTCTCTCGGCGTGTTCCGTGGCGTCTTTCCCACTGATGATCACGTCATCTAGGGTATGCGCACACGCCTGTGATGCCAGACAGCATAGTCTCCATAAAGCGTTGGAAAATGGCTGGAGCTGCAGAAATTCCGAAAGGCAATCTCTTGACCTTGTATAGTCCTTTCAGCGTGTTCAGGGTCAATACCTCTGCTGTCTCTGGCGTCACGTGAAGTTGCTGATACGCTTGTGCTAAATCCAGGGTGCTGAAGACCTTGCCTCCCCTCAAGTGGCTGAGCACTTCATCAGTTGTGGGAAGTGGGTAGTCTGCCTTCTTTGATACCTGGTTCACTGTGCAACGGTAGTCGCCGCATATTCGCAACGAGCCATTTTTCTTTCGAACCAGTACGAGAGGCGTTGCCCAATCCGAATGCTGCGCTGGCTCGATTATGCCTTGACTTTGCAATCGATCCAATTCAGCTTCTACAGCTGACCGCAGCGCGAAAGGAACTGGCCGTGCTTTTAGGAACTTTGGTTTCGCTCCTTCCACGAGGTCTAGTTGTACCGCAGGACCGATGTGTCCTGAGATGTCCTCGTCGAATACAGATTTGTACTTGTCGAGAAGCTTCGAAACAAGTTCATCGTCGGATACATCATTGATGCCCGTGATCTGTATACCCAGGTGAGGAAACCAGTTTCGTCCAAGGAGGTTACAACCTGCTCCCTTGATGACAACGAGTGGTAATGTCATGGTCTTGTTTCTGTGCGTAACAATCACCGTTGCACATCCGAGAACTCGAAGAGACTGTCCTGACCATGTGCGTAGGAGAATGTTGTCAGTCTGAAGCCGTGGTGGATCATCTGTCCACGTAGCTTTGAACGTGACCTCACTGATGAGTGTGCAGGCTGCACCCGAGTCGACTTCGAAATCCAAGAACTTGCCATGTACGCGTAGCCGAGTCATGACCTTCTGCGTGCTGGCCGCGTTGATTAAGGTGTTGAGCTCGTAAAGGGCCACGTCTGGTGAGTCCTGCTGAGTCGTCCCTGGTGCTGAGGCAGCTGTCGAAGTTCCTTGTTGGGGATATTCGATGCTATTGCTCGTTTTTGCCTCTTTCCGCTTTTTTCAGGCAGGCCTTTTCAATGTGTCCGCGTTTCTTGCAGTACTTGCAGGAGGCTGTCTGGAACTTGCAAGTGTCCGGATTATGTTGCGCGTTACAACGCCAACAGCGTTGTTTCTTCTTTTGGGCAGAGGTACTCGAGTGACCTTGGTTGTCTATCTTGCATGTACTTGTGCAGGATTCGTGAATCTCTTTAAATTCGGTTTTCACGTTCTTCTGGTCTTCGACGGCGTTTTCAGCTCGCAGTGCGAGGTCGAAAGCTTTCTTGAACGTCAAGTCCTTTTCTGCGAACAGCCGTTGCTGGACCTGCTCGTTCCGAAGACCGCAAACGAAACGATCACGCAGCATGACGTCCATAGGCAGCATTGTCGGATTCGCCGCAGTGTCTGCGCTTGTCCCGAAATTGCAATCTGCTGCTAGCTTCTTGAGCGCCGTGACGTAATCACTGACCGTTTCGTCGTGCCGTTGGTCACGTCGCTGGAATCGTGCCCTGCAGAAGACCTCAGACGGTTGTGGATCGAAGTGAGCCTTGAGCATCTCGACTATGTCCTCGTAGCTCACTTGGTTGGGCTGCTTGGGTTGAACGAGGGCGCAGACGATGTCATAAGTCTGTTCCCCGCACAGCGTTAGCAGATGAGCACGTTTCTTCGATGCGTCCGTAATGTCGTTAGCCTCGAAGAAGAACTGTAGCCTCCCATACCAGGATCTCCAGGAGCCGGAGCTGCCGCTGAATTCGGGTAGCCGACCAAAGTCGGGCGTCGCCATGTCGTTTCCTTGACGTCGGTGGAGTGCCGATGAGTCCAGTCTTCCTCGTCGCCAACTGTTACGTCTGTACAGCCGCTTGTGGCTGTAGACGGTTTATTAAAGTACAGGGAAACATAAACAAGTTCAGAAACGTAGCCCAGGCGTTGGAGTCACTCCTGGCCAGCGTTCGACACAAGGCTCGCGATCGTGCCACAGCGCCAGTACAGTCGCGCGCGCACTTCGTTGTTCTCGTCTTCTCAGGCGACATGTCAACTTGCATTCCACGTTCATGGCGCGCTCGCGGCTGTTTCGTTAGCTTGAGATACACCCAAATTTGGGATTGAGTTACGTGACTGTATGAAGAACATAAATGACAAGTGGTAATATGGAAATCATGGCATGTCATAAGCGACATGACTTGCATTCCACGCTCATGGCGCACTCGCAGGCGTTTCGTTAGCTTGAGATACACCAAATTTGGTATTGAGTGACATGACCGTATTACGAGCATAAAAGACAAGTGGTAATATGGAAATCATGACTTGTCATGTGCGACATGACTTGCATGCCACGCTCATGGCGCGCTCGCGGCCGTTTCGCTAGCTTAATATACACCAAATTTGGTATTGAGTGACATGACTGTATGACAAACATAAAAGACAAGTGGTAATATGGAAATCATGACTTGTCATGTGCGACATGACTTGCATGCCACGCTCATGGCGCGCTCGCGGCCGTTTCGCTCGCTTAATATACACCAAATTTGGTATTGAGTCACATGACTGTATGACGAACATAAAAGACAAGTGGTAATATGAAATCATGACTTGTCATGTGCAACATGACTTGCATGCCACGCTCATGGCGCGTTCGCGGCTGTTTCGTTAGCTTGAGATACGCCGAATTTGGTATTGAGTGACACGACTGTATGACTAATATAAATGACAAGTGATAATATGGAAATCATGACTTCTCATGTGCGACATGACTTGCATGCCAAGCTCATGGCGCGCTCGCGGCCGTCTCGCTAGCTTAATATACACCAAATTTGGTATTGAGTGACATGACTGTATGAGGAACATAAAAGACAAGTGGTAATATGGAAATCATGACTTGTCATGTGCGTCATGACTTGCATGCCACGCTCATGGCGCGCTAGCAGCCGTTTCGCTAGCTTAATATACACCAAATTTGGTATTGAGTGACATGACTGTATGACGAAGATAAATGACAGGTGTTAAATGGAAATCATGACTTGTCATGTGCAACATGACTTGCATGCCACGCTCATGGCGCGCTCGCGGCTGTTTCGTCAGCTTGAGATACGCCGAATTTGGTACTGAGTGACACGACTGTATGACTAACATAAGTGGCAGATGGTAACATGAAAATCTTGGCATGCATGTCATCTACAACGCCATTTATATGACATGGTCATGGTGCGCTTGCGTCCAGTTCGCTAGCTTCATATGCACCAAAATTGGTATTGCGCGACGTGACTGTATGATGAACACAAATGACAGGTCCTAACATGTAAAACATGACATGCAAATTATGTAAAGCATGATTTGCTCCTTCCTGGCTGCTTCGCATTACATCGATTCCCAAAGCGCGTGGGATCTGCCGGCTTTTCTTTTCCTCCTCTCTTTTTTTCTCCGTTTCTGTTTTTTTCTTTCTTTTTTCTTGATTTATTTCTATTTATTTATTCCTCTCTATCTCTTTCTTTCTCTATATTGCTCTTTCTCTTTTTCATCATATTTCTCCCTTTCGCTTTTTTTTTATTTTTATGCTTGCTTTTGCCTGCGTTCCGCTAAATGCACTAGTTGTTTTTTTTTTTGTTTTTTTTATGCTGCTGATGATAAATGATCATCATCAAGACGTTCGAAGAACAAGAGGAAAAAAGACTTCTTGGCGCGAGCGCGCGCTCAATATGCTACGCATGGAGCGTTACGCCGAGCGACGACGACAGCATACTACAGCACACGACAGCATGCGACAGCCCGGACCCCTTAAGTGCTGCGCACTTAGAGGGATAGTAAACAAAATTTTGAAAAGCTGACGAAAACATCGAAATTCTACTCGGAAGACGCCACTGTTCCGATAAACAGAGTTTATTTCACGTATTTATTAACAGTTGGCTGTATTTTTGGTGGATTGTCAGCGCGCGGCGGCTGTGCGCGAGCCGTGACGTCAGATTCTCCCTGGCGCATGCAGGGTTAGCAGGGTGCACGCGCTCCTGTTCTTCGCTTCCTTTTCTCCACCTCTCCGTTGATTCCACTCTCTCCCTTCCACAATACACTGATGCCTTACCTCAGCCGGGAGAATTGTTCGCTCCCATACTGGTTCTGGGAAACGTAGTGCGAGCTGAGCGGGTTGAGAGACGCGGGCGATGGCTGGCATTGGTGGGATGCCTGTTTCCGGCAGTTTCACGTAACGTAGAGTACTGGGCGAGTTGGTACAGATTCACGTCGAAGAGTAGCGCTAGGAAAAAACGGGACAGAGTAAAGAACACACTGGACAGGCGCTATAACTGGATAGCGCCTGTCCAGTGTGTTCTTTACTCTGTCCCGCTTTTTTCCCTAGCGCTACGCCTCGACATGAGTTTCACGTCACACACTTTAGTTCACGGCGGGGCCGCTAGTCGCGGCGGTTTGTGAAAAACTCATTAAATTCGTTATTTTCCTCTAGTTTCGGCCTGAATTGAAGGTTGTGCCCATCGATTTCAAGCCCAATCTTTCAATTTGGCTGGAAATCTTGGTGGCAAAAAAATTGGGGGGACCCTTAAGCTTCGCCTTTAAGAGTTGAACGCGATAGCGATATCCCGTCCCTAGTGCGTACTTCAATCCCTTAGAGCATACTATGTAATGGGTAGTATGCTTTAAACCAGGAGAAATTATGCGCGGCAAATGTGGGAAATGTTTTCGAACTTGCTATGCACCCACTACGTGGTGTTAAGGGAATACGCGCAGTAAGGTGTGTGCCGTTTGTAATGGGTGGCTGGCTTTAAACTATGGAATCGTTATGATAGTCATATTCTGACGGCCGATGGCAATGTACGCTTGTACCACGCAATATTCCTGGGATATTACATGTTATATTGCGACGCCTATATAAAGGACGCTTGCGTTTGCGAAGCATGGAAGTTATTTTCACTGCACTTCCAAGCAGAGGAAGTTATTTTCACAGTATTTCCAAGCAGAGGCATGGCTGTGTAGTAGAACACCTGCATGCCACGCAGACGAGCCGCGTTCGATCCTCACTCGGACCCGAAAATTTTTATTATTTATTTTATTTGCATCTTTCTCGATTTTTCGGTCACGGACAAGATGATTTTTCGCTCACAACCAACGACGCCGACGCCGACGCCGGAATTTCTCCGAAACGAGCTCTTTAACGCTATCGCGTTAAAATTCTGTTCAGTATTCCTTTAAAGCGTCTTGCATATCCAATAGAATGCATGTAGAGATGGCGTTATCTGCCAAGTATTATAATTCGGTACACTTTCTTTGCAGTGGTACAGCTGCGCAACAAGTTCGCCAACCTTCGAACGCAATTCACGCGCGAAAAGCGGAAGATTAAGCAGAAATCCGGAGCGGGACCTGACTACATATACCAACCACGCTGGGTCCACTTCGAGCGGCTGCTCTTCCTGAATGGCGGCTGCGTGTCGCTCCACAGCATATCTAATGAGCACACAGACGAGGAAGTTGAGGCAAGTTGTATAAACGCCTTCTTTCACTTGTTCGAATTCAGCACTCGTAGGTTGAACGTGTACCACGGCCAGCGTAAATTAGCACGTATGAACACATTCAGTCAACTCGAACAACCGCAATTATTTCACATCACCGTTGCTATTTTTCCCGAGCGGGGCGCATGAATTCGTTCGCAATGTTCCTCTTGTTAGTCAGCACAATTCGTTTCCTACGTATGATTATACATATTGTTACCCTGAAGATTCTTTGTCTTACCTTAGCATGTGTGGACGCTTCGTGTGTTCGTTGTAGTATATGTTCAATGTGGGAGGTAACGCAACTGGTCACACTGTGTTGTCCGAACAGTTGTTCCTGTAGTAATTAAGCGTCAATGCAGCAGAGATGTGCCTTTTTTATAAGATATTTTTGGTGTCTTTCGCAAGCATTAACATTAATCTTCACCAAGCACTTGCCCGGACATTTTACGTACTTAATGCACGCTCAACGCAGGATATGAATTTGAGAAAGGTTTAGCTTTCGAAACCACTGCTGTATTACCTTCATAGTATTCATCAATAGTTGTCCTCTTTCGAACTCTTTGAAGCGATTGTCACAAAAAAAAAATGAAATGTAGGCGTCTATACTCAAGGACAACTTTTCTTGGCATTGCAGCTAAGGCTACAGAGCCATATCGCGCGTATCCTACCGCTAATGAATGTAGTCCTACAATTGTGTCCTTATTTCTACGTGATGTATGAAAAATACTGCCTTCATTTCTTGCATGCAGCTCTTTGACACAGGACGCAGCTCACACCAGTAAGATATTCGTATTTGTTTTAATGTATTCGTTGTCACTTCGCGTTCTTGAACGCGTGGGAAAGCCGCGCCTTTTTCGTGTACCTCGAACGCCAAGCGGCGTCTGCGTCGATATGAAACGCTGATCGCGCACAGCCATCACTTTCCACAGCGGTACGGAACGCATGACATACCGGACTACTTCGCGTAGTAGTACATGTGCAGAAGCTCCGCCCCTGTAGCTTTCCCTTCAATGCCAAGAAAAGTTGTCCGCTAGTATAGTGTTTCACCAATACAACAATTCATCGTGCGTTTATTTCAGTTAATCGAGCACAACCCGGATGCCATCCAGGATGACGAACTGGGAAGAGGTGATCAAGGGGTAGAAAGTGACCGTGTATCAACGTACTCACGAGACACTGAAGGGGCGCTGGACTACTCCAGACCCTCTCGACCAGCCGCACCAAGGACTGCTGCAGGAAAGAGGAAAACAGATGAGGAATGGGAGCAGTGCAAACGCATGTTTGCCTCCGCAGTGAGCACGCTTGAAAGAAGCAACAAGCTCGCCGAAGAAGATGAATGCGATGCTTTTGGGCATTTTATTGCCCACACCTTGCGCAATATGTCACCAGGTCCGGAAAGACAGCTGGCTATGCTAGAAATACACAAGGCTGCCGTGAACCACACTCTTTCTCTGAGCCATGGAGGAAGCATCAGACGATAGTGTTCTTCACGTGGAATAGAACTGAAAAATAAATTGGATGCCTCACTTTATTTATCGTAAAAGTGATCCTTGAAGCCTTCCCTTGTTTCCCTGAGCTATTTTGCTGCTGTTGCTGCCTCCTTTCTTTAATTACTGCATTGCACAGCCCTCGTTTTGTGCACTCCTCCAAGTGCCCTCCCGCACTTGTCCTGCAAACATTCGGGAAAACCTGCTTAAACCAAGAAGTATGACTGCATGTGGCTCTGGTGTTGCTGTACATACTGTGTTTTGAGCAGCAGCACCAGCAACACCAGCTCTGATTATGTAACATAGCATGTTACTATAGAAGCACAAGAAGAGCTGAAAATGCATACCAGTCAGAATATCATCCACGTACGTCTAGTGTTTCAGGAGGCATGTACAAATGTCTTGAACCATTGCGCGATCGCAAGTGGTTGTGAAGGACAGCTGTTACAAGTACAATCGTTCTTGCTCTTTCTGAACTATGCCGCAGCGGAGATCTGTTTATCTGCCTTGAATTGCACATAACCCCAAAGGCATTTTCAGACGACCGTCTTGCCCGCGATAATCTGAAACAGAAACCCTCTTGACATATCTTGAATTGAGTCCATTCATGGAACGTTCAAACAATAGAAAAGTAACAGACGCTCCAACGCCTAAGAAAGCATAGATGTGGTGCTGTAGGCAACATAAAATGTGAACTGCAATGACATCTGACTGTCACCTGCAAAGACAAAGGCACAGATTTTAGGCCTGGCACTTTCATTTAATTTGTGAGGATAATCTCAAGCAGAAATGAACAGCGGGATTACGAAAGGAGAACACGTACTTGCCCTGTCGCAGAGTGCGGAGATTTTGTATTCACACTTGCTTTCACGCAAATAAGTAGGAGCTCTTACATGCATAAAACCCTCTCAGGCGCACATTGTTTTTATTTCCTTTATTATATGTATATACGTGTAGGTTGGTCCGAATGCGTGTCGCTGGCTACGCCCTGAATCTTTTATTCGCTTAATAGTTGCCGCAGCAAAATAGAGAACAAATTGCGGATGGCACAACTCGGGAACTATCGATCGCAATAACGCTTAAATCGGGTCTATTGAGCAACGTTTAGTACGATAGCATGGTTCCACAATCACAGTTCTACTAGAGACCGCGCCGTCAAGCTCAACGTTCAATTACGTACACTACCAGGATTACTCTGGCATGCAACACCGATCCTTTTCGATCATGATCGCAAGCACATCATTGCCATACTAATAAAATCGGTCAAAATCTTCTTTCCTCTGGCAGCAGTAAAAGTTTCGGGCGAGATTGGGTTAAATCATCAGTTCATAATTCTCAAACCGGCACATGGGATATTGAAACCAAAACAGCTGTCGAACGAGCAACACAAGTGGCACATCTATTCCTGTATCGGTGTCACGGAATGCCACTTTTTCGACCCGTCGTCATACCGATCAACGCGCGCCGCGCCCACCCCGCTGACCAGCACGCCGGTTTGGACGTGAAAGGCCTTGTTTTTAGAGCCGCGAAGAGCTGTGGAAGGGGGTGTTAATAGGGTCTTTTAGCAAGTTACGGAAATACGGTACGCAAATACGGTAAGGCAGTACGGTCGCGCTCCTCCTTTCCAGTGACAGTGCGTCCCCCGGACGACAGGTTCCTCGATAACAATGCGTAGGCTGGCAGGCCACAACGAGGCGTGACAACCCCCCAGTAAATTTTGAGAAAGCTTTTGTGTTGTTGGGGTGCCTCCACTGGCAAAAGGTCAACGACCGCGAAAGGAGGAGCGCTACGGTAATACCGTACCGTATTTGCGTACCGTATTTCCGTAACTTGCTAAAAGACCCTATTCTTCGAACGTTGCTGCCGAAGAGGGTTCGTTGTTCTGTACCGCGGCGACGACAGCTTTTGTTGGAAGGCCGCGATGGAAGCTTTGAATGCAAAACGCTCGGCTGCACGTTTTCTAGCCGCCTACACACTAACTCCCGGAAACATCGGCGTTGCAACTCGGAACTGGCACCGACATCGCAGTCGTGCCAGAAATCTTCGGGACTTCTCGCATCCGATCGTCGTGGACGCTACGCTGCCGGTCATCTCACGTATGCCTTCACCTGTTTATCCATCGAACTCTCACGTCTTTTCGGTTTAATTTTATTCCATTGTTTGTTTAGTGTTAATTCAGTTTGTGTATTTTGTAAGCTTATTGTTTGACTATATTTGCATATTCTCAGTTTACTTGAAGTGTTGTATTTAGTGTGCTTGTGCCGCAATAGCTAGATTAAAGCTGTTGTTTTGTTGTCCAAACCCGTCTCTGATCCTTTCGCTGCTTCTACTTGCGTACGGAACGGACCACCGGTTGTCTTTCCCGTCGCCGACTTCGCGCTGGCGACGCTTGAGTGGCAGCTCTGTAACAATCAGTGATGTCTCGTGCAGGGAATTTTCCCTTTTTCGGGGAAATTTCAGCTATCATTTTGGG
>JALIZH010011403.1:0-24074 GCA_030522465.1 Rhipicephalus appendiculatus
ACACTTGGTAACTCCGTCGGAGCGATTATGTCTGCACGTGCTCTGGTCGTAATTATCCGGATACTTGGTGCGTGTAGGATAAAATTAATTCCCCCACCTCTGCGACAAAAAACGTCGCCACTATAACGAGAAACGAAAGAAGCAAAAACAAAACAGGAAACGCCCAATTACATAGAAGAAACAAAACGAACGCGCGCACGGGTTCGGTTCGTTGACTCCAAGCGACACTTTTACGAATGTATGTATAGGCAAGAAGGACACATTCCTGCGCCACGACGTCTCGTCTCGCAAAGGCACGCAATGGATGACAAGGCGGAGTGCAACGAAGCCGCAATACTGGAAAACATTTCGAGGACTTGCGACAGCCCCTCTCAACGGACGCATATACTCCGCATCCGCGGAGTCGAGACAGATTAAAAATGCTTATGCTGGCGCCGATTTCGCAGAGTGACCTAGAATTGCACGTGTCGACTCAAGATAGGCACCGGATACTTCTCCTTACCACCAGCGAAGAGGTTGTTGGGTTTCACGTTAGCTCGAACGGATGCGCGGTGTCGCTCATACCTTACGCGGTGAGCTCGAAAAGGCGCGTTTGGAAGCATTACGGTGTGTTCTTTTTAAAGCGAAGTGGTATATAGCAGCGTGCTGGCGGATCGCGTCTGCGGACGAAACACTCTGAGAACAATAATTGTCGGCGAACTGATTGACTCGAATAACGCAGCCTTTTTTGCGTCAAAAAAAAATGGACGTGGCGTGAAAGTAAACAGAAAGAAGCATGATATTTCAGCGACGCGGCAGAATGACGTAGAACATTTTGCCTCAAGGACCACCGCCGTTGTCCGCTTGGAGGTACGGTGCGCGTATTTTAAAGATTGTTTCATGTCTTGCGTCAATATAACGAAGGCCTGCACATAGAGAACAAGTGGTACGCGAAACTGCCAGCATGCTTTCCGCGCGGAACCACCGGGTGGAGTGACCTCTCCACTCGATGGTTCGAAGGAGGTAGATGGTGATGCGCATATACAGAGCGAACACGTGCGTATATCACACGCCCGTAATCAGACCCGGTCACGATCACTGCTCAAGATTACAACATGACAGATAAGATTTCATCATTCTGAAATTAGTCGTTTGTGAAGGTCTTTCGTGTCCTCAAAGACTGACGCTTCAAATATGGACACCTTACCACTACTTGAGGTGACAGCTCGCGAAAGATTTAGTTAGTGAATAGGGTGATTAGCTAGTGAATAGCGAATTCAGTTGGTGAGAAATCTGTGCACGTGTGAAGAATATATCAATAAAAAAGCATGAAAATATGAGCGCGATTGCACACGTCTTCTTTAAGGTTATGTGCCATCCCTGTGGGCTGCATCGCTTCATCTGTGTCAGTGGAGGTCTGCTGTCCAGAATTAAAGCGTACCAGGAGCTCTCCAGCGATTCCGCTCGATATCTCGGGCGTAATCTCAAAGGAGATGCTTGTCCTGTCCTACATGGTGACCCCTGTACCAGTAGGTATAAATCACCCCCAGCACACATCTGTATATCACCGGAACAACAGTCGACACTACAGGACGCTCGGCTTCTGAAGTCGACGTCGTTGGCATTGTGACGGGAGGTGACTAGCGCTTTCAGCATGGCCATCGGTGACATAGCGGCCCAGGTAGATCTAGGCCGTTTACGTGGGGGTCACGCTTACCGCCATCCTCCGTGGGGGAGCCGAAGCGAGGTGGTAAGAACGTCTGTCCCGCGACCAACTGTGCAGGGCGTGGTCGATACGCGACCGTCACGTCCTGGGCTTGACACGCGGAACTTACTCATCGAAAGATTGTGCACGGGGGAGGAATTGGTAGTGTCCTCTTCGTGGCGTCCGTAGGGGCCACCATGCGTATCGGCAGAGAGAGGAAGCTACCACTTCCGCTCTGTCGTCCACGCACAAGGTGGTAACGTTGTGTGCACCACTGAGGGCAGGAGAGTTAACGCTCCTCCCGCCATTCTTCACAGGGTGGCCTGCTCCGTAGGTGTTCACAGCCCTCGACCTCTAACGTCGGTCGCTCGCGACTGTAGCGCGCGGGTTGGGCGCGAGTCTTCCTGATCCTTGGCATGACTTGCCAGGGGGAGAGCCCAGGTTGACTCAACGCGTGGCACTTGAAAATAAGTTCACGCAAAATCTCGAGTGGTACTTGTCTAAGTGAGGCCTAAGCGTTTCACCTTAGCTTCTTTTTTTATGCCCTAGCGACCGTCCCTGGAACAGATCGCCAAAAATTTCTGGCTCACGTAACAGGATTACACTTGACATCGTCGCTTATTCAAAGGTGGCTCGACCATGGAGGGAGTGCAAAGCTAGGTCAGGGTGCGGAAAGCTTGCAATGCCCCCGATCCTGGCAGTGCAAAACCATGTGGACGATCAGTCCGTCGAATGAGAAGAAATAGGAGATGGCTTTCGCCTTCGGGTGATCTTAAGCGAATGCATAAGGGACTGTGAGTTCTTTTTTACGCCCCATCATGCACCAAACAAACCAACAACAAGTATTTTTTAGGGGCGAAAGCCCCTTAGGGGCCTAGGCTTGTCCGTTGTCAGGCGATGACGATGACGCTGATGACGATGAAGAATAAGCGCGTTCCAGACCACACATCCTCTTTCTGCCATGGATGAAAACGATCGTGAAAGCGCTCTTGCCCACGAAAGGCAAAGCGTCAACGCCGACAACAAACTGCTACTATAGGGAGGCGAGAGCGCGCCATGCGGCGGCTCAACATCTACGCAGACAGCAAGCTACCCCGGTGGCGAGAGCTCGGGAAGCAGCGGCAAAACGGAAACGCTGACAACAAGCTCCTACTCCAGAGTTGAGGGCGCGGGAAGCGGCGGCTGAACAGCATAAACACATTGTATACACTGTACACACGCGTTTATCTGATTTGCATGTGAGAGTGGGCAATGTCACGGGTGATTTACGGTAAGCACGATCCCCAATGCTTCGCCCACTCGTCATAATTCACTTCGTGGAAATGCGTAATATTCGTTAATCCTGACTTGCCATCTATATAAGTATCTTTGAAGACATACGCGAACTCTCTTTTGGCTGAGAGTCAAGTGCGCTGTAAGAGCGTGCCTTGACTCTTTCAGGACTCCCGACAGAAGAATGTGTAGCGCCGCAACTCGACACAAGCATTCACTGTTCTTTATTAACAATTCACATTTCTTCAAAAGCGTATCTTAAACTATAGTCGAGGGCCGGAGCTGGGGAGACCCAAGCTGGCAGACTTGGGACAATGATGATACAGCGGAAAAAACATTCGCCACACGATGAAAGGCATGCGTCTGCTTCAATAAAAGTTAGGAAACTACCACAGACATGTGTATTTGAATATCCGAAAAATTCTCGTTATCCAACCGAGCAGTGTGCCATTCGATGGAATCTTCGAATATGAGTAGCGCTGTAAAAAACAAAATGCTAAATAAATGCGAAGTGTTTCTATATACTGCCTTGGTGGAATACAAAAAAAAAAACATTGTTAGTCAGCAAAATGCGGAAACTTTTCGAATAGTTTTAGAACATTTTTTAAATGTCAACTGTCACCCATGATGATTGATGATTAGTGGGGCTTTGTGGCGCAAGGGGCCATAGGTGGCCAAAGAGCGCCATGTCTTTGATGTGGTGTTAGCGATGGCCAATGATTTTGATGACAGGGTGTATTACGGCTGTATAGAGGCCTAAAATAACGCGCTATATATAAGCGTAAAAGCTGTGTATAGAGCATAAAAATATGGCGGCGATACGTGATGTGATATATGGGCGTGGAATGAATTGCAAGTGAGTATGGTATCTACAAATGAGCGACATGAAAACAGCACGAATGCCTCCTCAAGGCCTTTGAAACCAAAGGCGGGGAGGCAGCGCCTTTTTTAATAGAGCTGCCGCAGCAACAACCTCTTTAAGAGGTTGTGCTACCCGGGTTGCCAGGGTATATTACATGAAAGCTTTGAATTTCTTTTAAAAACGCCAGCAAAGATTGATGTTTAAAAACCGGTTCGCTCCCTATAAGCATCGATGGATGTAATGGTATTTGTTCGCGGAATGCTAATGGCAAGTACTTTTTTCTTAAATGATCTAATTCGGTGCATTGGATAAGAATGTGCAGGACAGTGAGTGGTTCACCACACTTATCACACAAAGGTGGATCATCACCGGACAAAAGGTGTGAGTGTGTGCTGTGTGTGTGTCCTGTTCTTAATCTGGTGAGTGTTACTTCTGTGTGGCGTGACTTGGATACCGGCGGCCAATTCGCGAGCTGTGGCTTGATTAGATGAAGTTTATTGTGTGTTTCCCTATCCCATAACCGCTGCCAACGATCCCTGAGTTTTCGTTTAAGGAATGGTTTGAGATCAAGTGCGGGGACAGATACGGATGTATTGGCGGTAGCGTTTTCGTGGGCGGAGACAGCTAACTGGTCCGTCAACTTACGTTTCCTTGGATCTCCCTGTGGCCTGGCACCCAGCAGACTACGACATGCTGTTTGTGTGCGTAGAGCGAGCATAAATGCGAGGTAGAGGAAACAAGGACAGGATTTTTTGTGCTTTTTTAGACTTTTCAAAGCTTTTACCACGCTCAAAGAATCAGTGTAAATTACTGCCTTTTGTAGTTGTAATTGTTTGATGTGTTTAACTGCCGCAAGTATCGCAGAAGCTTCTGCTGTTGAAGATACTCGTATTAGAATCCAGAACACCGGCATCCGAAAAAGACGGACCGACCGCTGCGTACGACACAGAAGTGTGAGACTTGGAGGCGTCGGTGTAGAATTCTGGACAAGTGTATTTGTGCTGCAGTTCGTAGAAGTATGAACGTATGTGTGCAATAGGCGCGTGTTTTGTAACATCTGTGAAAGAAACATCGCAATCTATTATCTGCCACTGCCACGGCGGGAGACTTGCAGCGGGAGGTACCAAACGGTGTTCAAAAAGTGGCACACCCCGTTTCCTCAGCAGGGCCCCCTCACACGAAGAGAGTAGGGCTGTCTCAGCGACGGACGGTTCTCAAATAGGGCAGTGCTGGACAGATCATTGATGGTGGAGTGTGTGGGGTGTTCTTTGTCTGCGTTCACTTTGAGATAATAAACAAAAGACATGTACGATCTTTGCATGTTTAGCGACCACTCGTTCGATTCGACGTACAGGCTTTCTACGGGGGTGGTGCGAAAAGCACCCGTGGAAAGGCGAATGCCTAGATGGTGGATAGGATCAAGCATCTTTAAGGCTGTTGGTGTTGCGGACTGATATGTTATAGCCCCGTAATCTAGACGCGTACGTATGAGGCTTTTATAAAGATTGAGAAGGCACTTCCTGTCACTGCCCCACGTCGTTCGTGACAACACTTTCAGAATATTCATGGTTTTTAAACACTTGTTCTTGATATATTTGATGTGTGGTATGAAGGTTAGTTTTGTGTCCAACAGTAAGCCCAGAAATTTGTGCTCAGTCTTTACAGACAAATGTTGACCCTGCAGGTTAATATCCGGATCGGGATGGACGCCCCTCTTTCGAGAGAACAGGACGCATGTGCTCTTTTGGGCGTTCAATGTAAACCCATTTTCTTCTGCCCTTTGAGAGACCCTGTTCAAACCTAACTGAACCTGCCGTTCACATATTGAAAGAAAGGTTGCAGGATTTAAAACCAACCTGTACATCGTCAACATATGTGCAATAAAACATATTACGTGGGATGGAAAGGCGCAGGGAATTCATTTTGATAATGAAAAGTGTGCAACTCAGTACGCCACCTTGCGGCACTCCTGTTTCTTGGACAAATGTTCGGGACAAAACAGTGCCTACTCGAACACGGAATGTCCGATTGGACAGATAACTTTCGATTATGGAGAACATTGTGCCCCGTACACCTAAATGTGAGAGGTCTCTTAGTATGCCAAAGCGCCACGTAGTGTCATAGGCCTTCTCCATATCGAGGAACACTGAGAGAAAAAAAATTGCTTATGGACGAAAGCGTCACGAATTTGTGCCTCGATACGGACAAGGTGGTCAGTGGTGGATCTGTCCTATCGAAACCCGCACTGGTATGGGTCCAGTAGGTTGTTTGTTTCAAGGAAGTGTATGAGTCGCCTGTTTATCATTTTCTCAAATACCTTGCACAGACAACTCGTTAGCGCTATGGGCCTATAGCTTGAAGCTGAGGATGGGTCCTTGCCCTGTTTCAGAATCGGAATAACGATGGCTTCTTTCCAGGATGAGGGGATCTCGCCGGAGAACCATACATCATTATACAGGGAAAGGAGGGCTTTTTTTTGGTTTCAGAGGGCAGGTATTTCAGCATTTCATAAGCGACACGGTCGGAACCTGGGGCGGATTTCTTGCAGCAGTTTAGCGAGGCCTGTAACTCAGCTAAACAGAAAGGTTGATTGTAGGCCTCGTGTTTTGTGGATTTCCGCTCTAGTTTCTGTTTTTTTCTATTCTGCTCTTGTATCGCTGGAACGATTCAGAATAGTGCGACGTGCTGGAGACCTGTTCAAAGTGTGCGCCGAGGGTGTTCGCCTGGTCTTCCAACGTGTCGCCATGTGTGTTTACGAGAGGGAGTGAATATGCTTGTCGTCCTACTACCCTGCTAACCATGTTCCAGACTCTCGCCTCTTGTGTATAGGAATTGATTCCGGATAAAAACTTTTGCCAGCTCTCCCTTCTAGCCTGTCTGCGCGTTCTTCTGCCCTGAGACTTTATGTTCTTGAAAGTGTCAAGATTCTCGGCTGTCGGTGAGTCCCGAAGTAACTTCCATGCTTTATTTTGCTTTTTTCGCGCATTTCGACACTCAGAATTCCACCATGGGACACGTCGCTTGCCGGGCAGTCCAGATGTTTGCGGGATGCATTTAAGTGCAGCATCAGTCAGAAAAGCTGTAAAGTACTGTACTGCTGCATCTATGCTTAAGGCGCTTATATCAGTCCAACTTAAACGGGTAATCTCATGAAACTGTTCCCAATCAGCTTTGTCTGTGAGCCATTTAGGAACCTGTTGAGGACATTCATTTGATACTGGTGTGCTCAGAAGTACAGGAAAATGGTCACTTCCGAAAGGATTATTTATGACTTTCCAGTGGAGTAGGGGTAGAAGCGACGGTGATACAATGCTGAGGTCGATGGACGAGTATGTTTTGTTGGCGAGGCTATAATATGTTGGCTCTTTCCTATTCAACAGACACGCACCGGAAGAAAAGAGGAACTGTTCAATTAGGCGACCTCGTGCGTCGCAGCGAGGATCACCCCATAGACCGCTATGTGCATTGAAGTCCCCAAGGACCAGATAAGGTTCGTGCAGTTCATCTATTAAGGACTAGAATTCATGTTTTTCAAGACGGTGGTGTGGAGGTATGTATAGAGAGCAGATGGTGACGAGTTTATTGAAAGAACTGCTCGAACAGCCACTGCCTCGAGGGATGTTTGTAATGGTAGATGTGTACATGCTACTCCTGGGTTAACTGTAATTGCCACGCCAACAGATGACGCCACAGCATCATCTCGGTCCTTTCGAAATATAACATAATGACGTAGAAAATTGGTGTTCATGGATTTTAAGTGTGTTTCTTGTACACACAGCACTTGTGGTGAATGTTCGTGTAAGAGTTCTTGGATATCGTCGAGGTTTCTTAGAAGACCTCTCACGTTCCATTGTGCAATTTGTGCCTCCATTTTAGGTGTAGATTAGTGCTGTGTGTACTGAATGGACTGTTTTCTTAAGTCAGAGAGCCTTTGTCAGGCCCCGTGACGGGAGTTCTTGCTTTTTGGCGCGCTCCAAGGAGCTGCGCCGATCCTTCGGCGCCGGAGACGCCGTCGGACTTGCCGTTGTTTCCATTGCCTCGGAAGAGGCGCTGGATGCCCGCCCGCGGTTTACGCGCACGGGTGTCACACTTTTGGGACCTTCTGCCTGAACAGAAGGCCCTGGGCCTGGAGGTCCGGAGGCCTGCACACCCTTTGGTTGCGGAGCAGCACGGGCTGCTTCCGCTGGGGGGGAGCCAGTGGCGCTGCCGCCCGTCCACTCTGAGTGGTGCGTGCGGCCGCCGCGAACTTTTGTGGCACTGCCCCCCTTGCGTGCCACGTCCGCGAATGAAGGACCCTGTGAGAAAGTTAGGCGTTTCCGCGCCTCCTTAAACGAAATGTTTTCAGTTACTTTCAGTGTTATAATTTCCTTTTCTTTTTTCCATGCAGGACATGCGCGAGAGTAGGCGGGGTGCCCACCGTCGCAGTTTGCACAGTGTGGGGTTTCGGCACAGTCATCTGCAGGGTGATCGTGTTGTGAACTACATTTGGCACAGGTTTGGCGGCCGCGGCAGCTCTGGGAGCCGTGACCGAAACGCTGGCACTTAAAGCAACGTCTCGGGTTTGGAATATAAGGTCTGACCTTTAACTTAAGATAGCCTGTTTCAAGATGTTCTGGTAGGGCACTTGTGCAAAATGTGATAATCAGGTGTTTGGTTGGGATGTCTTTGTCGTCACGTCTGATTTTGATTCGCTGTACTTGTGTTACATGCTGTTCGTTCCAGCCCTCAAGGAGTTCACTTTCGGTCAGGTCAAGCAGGTCTTGGTCGGACACCACACCTCTGCAGCTGTTGAGGGAACGGTGCTCTGTGACAGAGATAGGTGTAGTTCCAAAGGAGACAAGTTTTGGGAGGTTTTCGTACTGCGTCTTGGTTTGTATTTCAAGGAGAAGGTCCCCGCTAGCCATTCTTGTAGCCTTATAGCCTTGACCTAGTGTAGCAGTGAGACATCTTGACACAACAAAAGGAGAAATTGTTCTTTCATTCTTTTCAACTTTTTCGCAATGAATAACGTGGAAGCGTGGGAAGATTTCTTGTGGTTTTTGGAAGAAATTGAAGTTGTCTTCGGTGCGCCCTCTCTTCGAGAGAGGACGATCATGCAGTCGTGGGAAGGAAAGAGAGGCCATAAGTAATGTGTAAGTTCGGCAGCCATGCCAGCCGCCCACCATGGAGCCCTACACGGGGACGTAACAGCACTTAGTAATATAAGGCTTGCCAACGTCAGCTGTACACAGCCACTATAACCAAATATAATGTGCCCAAGAGAGGGCACACACACAAGGTTAACCCTTGCCGCCAGGAAAAGTGGAAGTAAATGGAAGAGAGGAGAGGACAGGAAAGGCTAAAAGTGAGAGAGAAAGACGAAGATGTGGGGAGAGAGAGAGACAGGAAGAGGCGACTGCCGATTTCCCCTGGGTGGGTCAGCCCAGGGGTGCCGTCTACGTGAAGCCGGGGCCAAAGGGGTGTGTTGCCTCTGCCGGGGGGCCTTAAAGGTCCAAACACCCGACGTCGGCTCAACCCCCAGGATCCCCTTTTCCCCGGACACGGCTCAGCCACGCACGGCGAGACGTGGGAGGGTGTCGAAACCCCCTCGTTAGCTCGGGTCCGTGGTGTCGCCACACACCAAACGCCTGCTCACGCAGACGCCCCTGCGGGGAACTGTCACCCATATGTCACCCAAATTGCTCGATTCATTTTCCTGCGTAATTAAAGTAATCCTTTCTTGTGATGTGTCATCCAGACACGACTGGGTGACGCAATGCCAGATTTTCTAGTTACGTCAAGCGTAGCACCAAAAGTGTCAGTGAGTGGGTTTTTGTATGAAATAATACGTGCTTATCGGTTCCTGAGAGCGCACTTTCCGTTAGAATATTTCGGCTCTGTCACAAAAAGTGATTGTACAAAGATTTGGTGGATGTTGTCTGTCCTATTCCAAGATACCGGGCGATATATGTACTCGGGAATGAAAAGAATGTTTTAAAACAGGTAATAAGAATGGCATTGAGGGCCACCCCAAAAATGTTTTTCTTCATGCTACATACGGGCACGCTTCCTGCCAAGCCGTGGCTAAAAAAGAAGGGGATATTTCTACCTTGGGGTGTAAACTGCTACATTTGCAAGAAACCTGAAACCATTGAGCACATTTTCTTGGATTGCTCGGACTAGTGTTCCATTGGGATTATCTACACAGGACACTTAAAAAAGAATTCCCATTAACATCATTCGGAATCCGTTTTCTTTCTCCCACTTGAATGAAAAAAAAACGCAAAAAGCAATAAATAAAAAGATCAAGAGCGGCCAAGACCAAAACTGCATTTCCGACACCGGGAATCGAACCCGGGCCTCCTGGGTGAGAGCCAGGTATCCTAGCCACTAGACCATGCCGGAGAGCTGGAGGGAGTAAAGTGCCCCACCCACTTGAATGAAAGAAAATGCAAAAAGCAATAATAAAAAAATTCCCCATCTACCGCTAAAGGTAACCATGTGTGGATGCGAAGCAGCGGGGAGATAATTAGCTTGAGCGGGAGGAACGTCGCCGCTCTCATTTCACGGCAGTGGTCCGGGCGCTCATCGCGGTGCTGCACAGGAGAGAGAATGAGGCGCGCGAGCTCCGTCATTTTCATACCGCGGAACTACCGTGGCGCCCCCCAGCGGAGTATGCAGCTGTCACACCACCTGTCGTGCGCGCCGCTCTGTAGAGGATTCCTAGAGGAAATGACGGGGGGGGGACCGTAGGAGAGGAGAGAGGGGAAGGAGACGTGCATGCGCTGTGGGGGGTGTGGGAGCCGCTCCGTAGACTAGAGGATTCTTAGAGGAGAGAGGGGTAGAGGACGCGCATGCGCTGTGGGGATGTGGGACGTGGGCGCCGCTCCGTAGAGTAGATGATTCCTAGAGTAGAGGAAGGGGGTGAGCGTAGGAGAGCATAGGGGAGGGGACGCGCATGCGCTGTGGGGGGGGTGTGGGACGCGGGGGGCCGCTCCGTAGAGTAGAGGATTCCTAGAGGAGAGAAAGGGGGTGAGCGTAGGAGAGAGAGGGGGAGGGGACGCGCATGCGGCCATGACTCTGATGACTGTGTTAGGCTTGACGGCCTTCATATTACTACAGTGTTCTGGTTCGCATAATGGGTGCTTCCCTACTTCATGACAGTGGCCGGACGCGGGATGGGGGGACGCGAGACGCCGGACGGACATAGCCCCAAGCATAAGATGCTTCGCATCTAAAAGATGAAGAGTGCCGCAGACCTAAAATGTATTTCCGACACCGGGAATCGAACCCGGGCCTCCTGGGTGAGAGCCAGGTATCCTAGCCACTAGACCATGCCGGAAAGCTGGAGGGAGCAAAGTGCCCCACCCACTTGAGTGAAAGAAAACGCAAAAAAGCAATAATAAAAATATGAAGAGTGCCGCAGACCTAAAATGTATTTCCGACACCGGGAATCGAACCCGGGCCTCCTGGGTGAGAGCCAGGTATTCTAGCCACTAGACCATGCCGGAAAGCTGGAGGGAGCAAAGTGCCCCACCCACTTGAATGAAAGAAAACGCAAAAAGCAATAATAAAAATATGAAGAGTGCCGCAGACCTAAAATGTATTTCCGACACCGGGAATCGAACCCGGGCCTCCTGGGTGAGAGCCAGGTATCCTAGCCACTAGACCATGCCGGAAAGCTGGAGGGAGCAAAGTGCCCCACCCACTTGAATGAAAGAAAACGCAAAAAAGCAATAATAAAAATATGAAGAGTGCCGCAGACCTAAAATGTATTTCCGACACCGGGAATCGAACCCGGGCCTCCTGGGTGAGAGCCAGGTATCCTAGCCACTAGACCATGCCGGAAAGCTGGAGGGAGTAAAGTGCCCCACCCACTTGAATGAAAGGAAACGCAAAAAAGCAGTAATAAAAATATGAAGAGTGACGCAGACTTAAAATGTATTTCCGACACCGGGAATCGAACCCGGGCCTCCTGGGTGAGAGCCAGGTATCCTAGCCACTAGACCATGCCGGAAAGCTGGAGGGAGTAAAGTGCCCCACCCACTTGAATGAAAGGAAACGCAAAAAAGCAGTAATAAAAATATGAAGAGTGACGCAGACTTAAAATGTATTTCCGACACCGGGAATCGAACCCGGGCCTCCTGGGTGAGAGCCAGGTATCCTAGCCACTAGACCATGCCGGAAAGCTGGAAAGAGCAAAGTGCCCCACCCACTTGAGTGAAAGAAAACGCAAAAAGCAATAATAAAAATATGAAGAGTGACGCAGACTTAAAATGTATTTCCGACACCGGGAATCGAACCCGGGCCTCCTGGGCGAGAGCCAGGTATCCGAGCCACTAGACCATGCCGGAAAGCTGGAGGGAGTAAAGTGCCCCACCCACTTGAATGAAAGAAAACGCAAAAAGCAATAATGAAAATATGAAGAGTGCCGCAGACCTAAAATGTATTTCCGACACCGGGAATTGAACCCGGGCCTCCTGGGTGAGAGCCAGGTATCCTAGCCACTAGACCATGCCGGAGAGCTGGAGGGAGTAAAGTCCCCCACCCACTTGAATGAAAGAAAACACAAAAAGCAATAATGAAAATATGAAGAGTGCCGCAGACCTAAAATGTATTTCCGACACCGGGAATCGAACCCGGGACTCCTGGGTGAGAGCCAGGTATCCTAGCCACTAGACCATGCCGGAAAGCTGGAGGGAGTAAAGTGCCCCACCCACTTGAATGAAAGAAAACGCAAAAAGAAATAATGAAAATATGAAGAGTGCCGCAGACCTAAAATGTATTTCCGACACCGGGAATCGAACCCGGGCCTCCTGGGTGAGAGCCAGGTATCCTAGCCACTAGACCATGCCGGAAAGCTGGAGGGAGCAAAGTGCCCCACCCACTTGAATGAAAGAAAACGCAAAAAGCAATAATAAAAATATGAAGAGTGCCGCAGACCTAAAATGTATTTCCGACACCGGGAATCGAACCCGGGCCTCCTGGGTGAGAGCCAGGTATTCTAGCCACTAGACCATGCCGGAAAGCTGGAGGGAGCAAAGTGCCCCACCCACTTGAATGAAAGAAAACGCAAAAAGCAATAATAAAAATATGAAGAGTGCCGCAGACCTAAAATGTATTTCCGACACCGGGAATCGAACCCGGGCCTCCTGGGTGAGAGCCAGGTATCCTAGCCACTAGACCATGCCGGAAAGCTGAAGAGAGTAAAGTGCCCCACCCACTTGAATGAAAGAAAACGCAAAAAGCAATAATAAAAAAGATGAAGAGTGCCGCAGACCTAAAATGTATTTCCGACACCGGGAATCGAACCCGGGCCTCCTGGGTGAGAGCCAGGTATCCTAGCCACTAGACCATGCCGGAAAGCTGGAGGGAGCAAAGTGCCCCACCCACTTGAATGAAAGAAAACGCAAAAAGCAATAATAAAAATATGAAGAGTGCCGCAGACCTAAAATGTATTTCCGACACCGGGAATCGAACCCGGTCCTCCTGGGTGAGAGCCCGGTATCCTAGCCACTAGACCATGCCGGAAAGCTGGAGGGAGCAAAGTGCCCCACCCACTTGAATGAAAGAAAACGCAAAAAGCAATAATAAAAATATGAAGAGTGCCGCAGACCTAAAATGTATTTCCGACACCGGGAATCGAACCCGGGCCTCCTGGGTGAGAGCCAGGTATCCTAGCCACTAGACCATGCCGGAAAGCTGGAGGGAGCAAAGTCCCCCACCCACTTGAATGAAAGAAAACGCAAAAAGCAATAATAAAAATATGAAGAGTGCCGCAGACCTAAAATGTATTTCCGACACCGGGAATCGAACCCGGGCCTCCTGGGTGAGAGCCAGGTATCCTAGCCACTAGACTATGACAAGCTCAAACATTGCTACGATCGGGCTTTTCCTCTTCAATACAGTAGGAACCGTAAAAAAAATAGAAAACCATGGGTTACTGCTACGCTTTTCAACCGAATAGACTAAAAACAAATTATACCACTCTTTTGTCAAAAGCCGAGATCTGGCTAAACTTTACGAGTTTAAAAATTATCGTAATAAACTTAATGCTGATTTAAAACGTGCAAAGCTACCGTACTATGAAAAATTGTTCTGCAGGATTTCAGACAACTTAAGAAAAGTCTGGGAGGCTGTAAATCATATAACTGATAGGAAAAATACAAGTAATACCATACACGTAACGTCACCTCAGGGCACTCTAAGTGATGAAGGAGCTGCTGAAGCATTAAATGCTCAGTTTATACGTAGTGGTGAATATGTGTTACCAGTTGACCTATCGAACACTGCGAAGCTGAAAAGAAAGAGCCTTCTAAACTCCCTGGTTTTTTCACCTACAACAGCGCTTGAAATTGAAAAAATAATCAAAAAGCTCAAAAATGACTGCGCTTCTGGTATTGACGATATACTATCACTTCCAGTCAAACACATTGCAGACATAATTTCTATTCCCATCGCTCACGTTGTCAACTCAATGTTTGAATGTGGTATATTTCCTGATGCGCTTAAAATAGCTCGAATATGTCCAATTCATAAAGGAGGAACAGATCATAGTACCAACAATTTTCGGCCGATCTCAGTGCTACCTGTATTATCTAAAGTTTTGGAAACAGTAATTAACGTCCGCATTGAGTGCTTCATGACAAAATACAATATTTTATGTGACGCACAGTACGGATTTCGAAAAGGAAGATCGTGTGAGCAAGCGCTACTGAAAGCTAAACATGAAATCATAGAAAATTTTGAACAAAGACTGTACACAATAGGCCTATTTATAGACTTAAGAAAAGCTTTTGATTCGGTGAATCATGACCTACTTTTAGATAAGCTGCATGACTATGGTATTCGTGGCGTTGCACTAAAATTGGTACGATGTTACCTAACAAATAGGTACCAATATGTTTCAATCAATAATGTGAAATCAAGGCAATTAAAAATTGTAAATGGTGTTCCTCAAGGGTCCATATTGGGTCCACTATTGTTTAATCTTTATATTAATGATCTTGCTCTCATTCCATTTTCCCAACGACTAATAATGTATGCCGATGATACTAATGTGTTTTTTGCGGACAAATCGATGACCGTGTTGCAAAGTTCAGTTAATGCATATTTAGATCAACTATCAAATTGGTTGCACATAAATAAGTTACAGTTGAACGTTAACAAAACGAAGTATACATTATTTGCGCCAATTAATAAACCACGTAATTGTAAAACTACACTGAAGTTTTGGGGGGCTGAACTGGAACAAGTGCAAACACTCAAATTTCTAGGTGTATGGTTCAAAGAGGATCTGTCATGGAATACTCATGTTACTAACCTTACGGCTGATCTGAGCAAAATTACTGGTTGCTTCTTTAAGATATGCGATATTATTCCCATGTGGTTAAAAAAGGTGCTATATTATTCGTTATTTTACTCTAGGCTCTCGTACTGTATACTAGTATGGGGCACTACGTATACCCAGAATTATAAGAAACTGATTATTTTACAAAAAAAGGGTGCTCAGATTTTTCGAAAACTATCACGGGAAGCCGCAACACTTGAGTTCAGAACCTTTGTTTCTGAAATATGACCTACTAAAGTCCTCTCAGATTTATTATTACAAATTGTTACAACACATAAAAGCTAATAAACTATTCGTTCCACATGAGCCACAAGCGCAAGCTCACTATCCACTACGTAGGACAGTTATTCGAACCCCGCGGACAAGAACCCATTATGGCAGACAACACCTTACTTATCAGATCCCAGCTTTGCTAAATCGCCCAGAATTGACCGAATTCAATACTCTTACTAAGAGTTCGTTTAAATCACTGTTAATTCAACATAAAATTGAATATAGCTGACTACCTTTCAATTTCCCTAATCTTCTCAAAGTGTGCTATTACTGGAGTGTACTGATGTTGGTGACGTATCATTAAAAAAAATCATTTCGTATAACTTTTTTACCCATGTTAATGACCTGAAATCTGCTGCTGTTCTCAATTTTGATTTCACGAGTTATCTTTCCAAATCTCATTTATTTCCGAATATTATACCTGGTATTTTCTTGCGTGATGGGCGTTAATGCAACTACATTTTGAGTATGCAAGATAGCAACTTGAATTGTACATTGTGTTCAGCTTTTGCATATATGTGTTATTGCTTCATGTTAATTTGCTGTGGTATTGTGTTATGTTGTAAGATGGTAAAGTTCCACGTGCATTTATTGTGCAAATAATCTGTTCGCTGCAGCCAAATCTGTGAACGGAGCAGGAGCCTCTGTCAGGCCTTGGTGCCTTTTGCTCTTGCCACCTTTCTGTAATGTTGGTTGGTTGGTTGATCCTTGTTATTCTGGCGCAACCCACAATGGGGGATCGGCCATGAAACGGGCGGTGCCTTGTTATGTAATTAAATTAGTTTATATTCTTAAAATGTTTAGTGATAGATTATTTTTTGAAATAACTTCTTAGCTTAATTCAGGAAAAAAAAGAAAGAAAGAAAAAAAAAGGTTATTGTTGAAGAATGAAGTGGGATTAGATAACTTTAGCAACCAATTCGTTTTGTCTCCCGTAGGAAATCGCATACAGCATCGCAAACGTTCCTGTGGCTAAAGCCCAGTGTGGTAGCTCCAAAGGAAAGAACCACCGGAAGTGACAAATTTAAACCCATCCTTCGGAGCGGTTCTTCTAGAAGTCTTTTTCTTTGATTTGTAAATAACCTGCATGTTATGAAGAAATGATGCAGGGATTCACTCTCATTGCAATGGAGGCATAAAGGTGACTGCACAAGACCAGACCTGTGTAGGTAAAAGTTCAGACTCGGCATCGTATTCTGGTGACTGGTATTTCTGCCTTTCTAGAGGAACACCATCGATTTTTCCGCTTATAATTGAGATGCGAAAACTCAGATGTTGACAAAGAAGACTTATTGAAGTTATCCGATGTGGCATATTTTTCAAATCTCGCCGCAGATATAAAGGCCAACGTCGGCAATAAAGAAATGATGGGACCATCATGTGAAGCTGCTGCGAGTGCATCCGCATATTCATTGAGGGTTATTCCTTTGTGCCCTGGTACCCACACCAATCTAATAATACGTATATGTCTTGGAATAAGAGAGTAAAATAATTCTAGAGAACTTGGAAAATTTCGTGCAGTTAATGAGGAACAGACAGACAGGCTGTCTGTTAGAATGACGGCTTCTGATATTGATGGTGGTAATTTCCGTAAAGCTAAAACAATTGCAAGCAATTCCGCATGATAAATAGGCGTGAAGTCGGGTAAACGAATTGAAAAAGACCAATCCAGAGATGATGATGCAATTCCCACCCCTGCCTTTTCTTCACAAACCGAAGCATCAGTTGCTATCACCGTGGTCGTTTCTAAATTTGACAAATGGTCTTTCAAGATGCAATTTAAGTATCTACTGGGCAAATGTTTGCAATTCTAGGGAAATATATCGTCAAATTCTATTCTATTTGTTTGTATAGATCTGTTTATGATTAATACTTCCCGGAGCTGGACTTGTAATATTTCCAATAATTTCTGTGCGAAAATGACTTGTGGACAACGTAACCTTGACCACTGATGGTTAAAAAATGACGTCGGTTGATTAATAAAAATATACTGCGACCTCCTTAGTGGTGATGCATAAATCTTTAGGAATGTGCGTACTGTTAGGATGTGAAACCGGGTTAAAAGAGAAGGCAGGCGTGCTTCTTTGTATAAAATATTATTTGCGACAAATTTAGGAAGTCCAAGACATAATCGTAATGATTCGCGTTCTAGAAGAACCAGTGGCCGAAGTTTGTAAGCTGGTGCACCAGAAAACAAGACGCAGCCGAACTCCAATATCGGGCGAATATACATGCAGTAAATCATAATGAGAACATCACGACGTAAACCTGAACGCTTGTTGCTGAGTCTACGGAGCATCCCATCCGCACGTGCTCCTTTAGCTGCCATGTTTTCTATATGCGGACTCCAATTAAGTTTTTCAGTATAAGTGACCCCTAAATACCTAACCGATTCCACCTGCGGTATAACGTTTTGCCGATAAAGCAACGAAATTTGGACAGGAACGCTTAGAGGAAAGACTACCATTGCACTTTTTCTGATATTTAGCGATAAATTTATGTTTTCCAACCACGTTTCTAAAGTATTCATATACGCCTGCAGACTTTGGTACAGTGTATGTATATCTACCGCTGTGGCAAAGAATGCGATATCATCGACATACACATACACCTGAACATCTTGGTGTGTAGGAATAGTGCATAGTAAAATATTAAATAGTAATGGGGACAATACCGACCCTTGTGGGAGACCTCTAGTTTGCTTATGCCTTAAAGAAGACAAACCAGATTGCGAGCAATAAAATTCTCTGCCGTTTAAAAAGGAATGTACCCATGCGACGAAGTATTGAGGTAAACCTACGTTCTTAAGTGAATTTATTAGTTTAAAATGTTCCACACTGTCATAAGCTTTTGTAATATCCAGGGTTACTAAAGCGGCAAAATGTTTCTTATAACGAGCAAGTTGTATTCTACTTTCCAAATCGACATGAGCACACCAAATGGAGCATTCACGCCTGAAGCCAATTTGGCATGGGCTCAAGATCATGTTTTCAGTCAACCAATTATCTATCCGAATGTGTAAGATTCTTTCAATTAACTTTACCAGATTGGATGTGAGCGATATAGGTCTGATGTTATCTAATGTAAACCCAGCGCCTAGTTTTTTTAATAAAGGAATAATTTTCGCAATTCTCCAATCAGGTGGAATCCATGAATTACTTATAGAATAGTTAATAATTGCCAGTAGGTCCTGGGGTAGAACCTTATGAATAATTTTTATTGTCGTTGTAGTAATGCCATCAGGACCTGGTGCTGAATTGGGCAAGATTTTTACTACTTGTGCCAATTCCTAAGCAGTGATGTCATCGAAGTCGTCATTTTTCTCAGGTGACCACAAGTAGTGCGAGAAGGCAGACGTGAAGCGACTTTCAAGTCCTATTGCAATACTTTCAAGCAAACTAGCCAATTCACTTGGTGTTGAAACCACCGATTCAATGTTTATGGATGAAGGGACGACTTTTTTGGTTCTAAGAAAAATTAAAAAGGGCTTTCCTGTTGTCAGGTTTTGAAAGGAACTCAGAACGCTGGCTATCATAACTGTCCTTTGCAGCGGCAACTGTTCTCTTAAAAATGGCAGCCGTATATTTATAATCTCTCCAATTTCTTGGGCATTGGTTGTAAAGTAGTTTCCGCCACGCAGCTCTTCTCAGCCTGAAATCACGTGCACAAGCTGAATTCCACCAAGGATTAGGAGAACCCTTTTTAGATACCTTTATGTTGAATTTCGATTTATTTAACGAGTCTTTTATAATCGTGTTTAAATTCATGACATTTTGTTCTTCACTTTCAACTATTCTGGTCGGCAAGGCCGCACGTAGTGATTTTTCGAATTTATTAAAATTTACATGAGTTCTTGAGTGACTGGTTACTGAAGTCACCGGACATACAACCTCAAAAAGTATAGGAAAGTGGTCACTACTTGTACCCAAGTTCAACGTAGACCACGTAGAGATAGTGAGGTTAGGAGTGTGGAAAGTAAGGTCAATCGTAGAAAGAGACCGATTACAAACAAAAAGTGGGAGTTCTTGCGTTAATGCATGATAGATTATTCTTTGAAGCCAGATCCCACAAGCGCTTCCCACTCATATCGGTTCTGAAACCCCACGAAATGTGGCGGGAATTAAAGTCTCCCGCCAATATCATTTGTTTCCTACAAGACGAAATTACAGAATTTAGCACAGTAGTATCTTGAACACCTGCTCGAAAATATGCATTCACTAAAGAAAAAGGAAGGCATCCAGGAAGAGAAATGTCTAACGCTAAAATTTCACTGTCTGAATTCATTACTTGACATGTAATTTTAACCCGGTGAGCAATTTTTGAAGTAATAAATACGGCTAAGCCGCCACCCCTGGAGGGCCGGTCTAAACGAAATGTGCGGTAATTTTTAATATAAAAACTCTTTTTCTTTTGAAAGCCACGTTTCTTGCAAAATAATTACATCAGGAAAATATTGATTACAAAGGTAAAATAAATCGGTAGATGCTGAAAAAATTGATCGGCAGTTCCACTGTAAAATTTTTAATGCCCCTATTTTGTCAAAATACCAGCAGTATTCACTGCCTTCTCCAATACACTATCTTTTAAAAAGTCCTGTTTTGAAGCGCTTTCCTTCTGGTACTTTTTAGTCTTAACCTTGGGACTCACTGGAGAACCCTGTGCTACAGGCGAAGCACGACGTTTCACGTTTCTAGATTCTGATTCCATTTGCGATTCACGGGAACCTGAATCAGAGCTCCAATCCAAATCCTGGTCAACTGGTATTATTACCTTACGGCTCGTGTTGGATGGACCGGCTTTTGGAGAACAGAATTCATCTTCGACGGGTATTTTCTTGCGGATAGTTATCGTTGAACCTGATTCTAACGAACCCGCATTAATCTCTTTAGGTGGCGAGGAGATTGGAGAGGTCATAGCCGGGTGAATAACACTCTGCAGAATTTGTGTCATCTGCGCGTTCACTATTTGTGCCAATGATTCTGTTAGTGTAAGAAAAAGATTTTCCATTGCCTTTGCCATTGTCTTTTCAATAGTGGATGCTATTACTTGCGGGAGTGAGGAATCTAGCGCCTGATTGTACCGATGCGTAGCACTGGCGTATCTCCGAGAACGCTCTGCAACGACGATTCGAGCTTCGCGTCTAGAGCATCGTTTTTGCTCAATGATCTCCATTATTTGCACTTCCTGAGCCCTTGCAGGACAGCTAAGGTCGTCAGCTGCGTGAGAGTCATTGCACAGGCAACAACGCTTTTCATGTGCTGTACACTCCTTAGAGTTATGTTGCCCTGCACACATTTGGCAACGGACCACCGATCTGCATCCCTTTATGCTATGTCCGTAACGCCAGCATTTAGCGCACTGCAGTGGACGAGGGGATATCGATTCAACCCGATATATGAGCGGCCACGCCTTGATTTCGGTTGGTCGGGTTGTGCCGGCAAACGTAACTATCACCGACTCAGTCGGGATCTTCCTGTTGTCAACGCTACGCGAGCATCGGTACACTGATACCACTCCCGCAACTGAAAACATTTCTAAAATCTCTGGCGGAGTTAAGCTCGAGTCCACCCCACGAACTAAACCTTTGACACATGCCAAATGTGGAGGTATAAAACAGCTCACCGGGAGAGATGCAAAGGTTGTGCATTTAAGCAGATCTGACACACAGGCCTGGTCCGGCGAACAACACAGAATTCCTCCGCGACCGAACTGTCGCACCTCAGTGATCAACTGGAAGTGCTCACTCACCTTCCGGAGCTCCTCCTGAATGCTTTTTGGATTTTTCATCCGTATGGAATCTCCATTCGTTGGTACCAGGGCCACGGGAACGTTGCTAAGACCGCTGCGCAAGAAAAGATCGATTGGTAACTCATTGGGAGCAAGAGAGGCCGACCAGGCAGCATTTGCCTGGCCGGGAGACGAAAGAGACATCACTCTGTTGTGCCTAATTCAGCACCGCCCGTTCAGACCGCACCCCCCGGGAGGATGCACCAAGACGCCGCTGAAGTAGAGGCACAGCTCAGGCAGGAGAAGGCCAGGCAGGATCACGACCAAACCAGAAGCCTGACCGGGGTGGAACACGGGCCCAGGGAACACAGGGGAAGAACCAATGTAGAGTAGAGTAGAGTAGATCCTTGAATCTGTGGCGCACACCCACACTGGGGGATTGGCCAAGAACCGGATAGTTTTGTAAAATTATTTACAAAAGTTTAAATTTGGTCTATTTAAAAGAAATAAGAATGCAACAGGAAGAAATTATTAATGGAGTGTAATAGTGAACTGGAAGAGAGCAATAAAGCGATGAATTTAATTTAAATTAACAAAAAAAGAAAAGCAGGTGGGAGAAGTTTGGAAAAGTATAAAGTAGGAGCAAAGATTGATTTCAACGCTTAAATCTCTTTGAACCTTTAATGAACTCCTGCAATGCATGAGCAATGTTCCCGTCACTATGGCCCAGACCAAAAGCCCCGAAAGAAAGGACATTTTGCGCATTTAAATCTAACCTAAGGAGGCGGAAAATGGCACCTAAAGTATTTTTGCGCAAGCAAGAGTATCTCTTTCAAGAAATGAGAAAATGCTCGGTTGTCTCAGGAACTCCGCAAAAAGAGCAATGAGGGGAAGCTGCCAGACCAGCTCTGTGTAAATATAAATTTAGCGGTGGAGTTTGACAACGCAGTCTCGTGAGTGCGACTTCCATTGCTCGAGTTTGACATACTTTACTGTTCCAGGGATAAATTAAGTGCTGGAATTCTGATGTGGCCGTTATTGCAGGTGCAGAAAATTCATGTAACATCAGTTTTCTTCTTCTTCTTCTTCTAGACCATGCCGGAGAGCTGGAGGGAGCAAAGTGCCCCACCCACTTGAATGAAAGAAAACGCAAAAAGCAATAATAAAAAGATGAAAAGTGCCGCAGACCTAAAATGTATTTCCGACACCGGCAATCGAACCCGGGCCTCCTGGATGAGAGCCAGGTATCCTAGCCACTAGACCATGCCGGAGAGCTGGAGGGAGTAAAGTGCCCAACCCACAATAATGAAAGAAAACGCAAAAAAAAATAGATGGTGAGTTACGCCGATCAAAAAGTGTTTCCGACACCGGGAATTGAACCCGGGCATCCCGGGTGAGAGCCAGGTATCCTAGCCACTAGACCATGCCGGAGAGCTGAAGGAAATGAAGTGCCCCTTCCACTTGAATAAAAGAAAACGGAAAAAAAATTCGCCATCTCCCGCTAAAGGGAAGCATGTGTGGAAGCGAAGCAGCGGCGAGATGGATAGCTTGAGCGGGAATTTTATTGAAAGGATAAATGAGAATGTATAAGAGAAGACGGAGAATGTAGTGGTTGCGTGTTTAGGGAACGTGTGCGATTCCTTGCGTCGGTGCACGGGGCGCTTTGAAGACGACGGCCTTGTGATCGGTGAAGTGTGGCGTCAGGGGGTGCTTTTGAAGAGTTTTCATTGTGAAGTTTGCGAAGATGAGGTGTATGCACGTTCCCCTTATGGTTGTCGGTTGTCGTCAGAAATGCGTCGCAACGAGTACACGTCTATCATGTGGTGGACGAGCCAGTCGTTCGTGGTTATATCCACGTTGAAGTTACCCGCAAGCACGAAGGGCGTGCGGCTGTATGTCTGTGTGTAATGTGCCATTGCCTTCTCTAGGTAACGTTCGACGTTCTCTCTGGAGTACAGAATGGGGGTGAGTGTAGGAGAGGGTACGCGCATGCGCTGTAGGGGGGTGTGGGACGCTCCGTAGATTATAGGATTCCTAGAGGAGACAAAGGGGGTGAGCGTAGGAGAGAGAGGGGGAGGGGACGCGCATGCACTGTGGTGGTGTGGGACGCGCAAAGGAGGGACGGACTAAGCCCCCTCCAAACACATGCAAGCAAGATCAAGGAATGCGGTCAACCTGGGCGACAGACACCACCTGCCTAGCCATTGCTAAGCAGCCTCTCTGTGCTCTCGGCCATGACTCTGATGACTGTAGTAGTGGTTGACGGCCTTCATATTACTACAGTGTCCTGGTTCGCATAACGGGTGCTTCCCTACTTCATGAAAGTGGCCGGACGCGGGACGCGGGAGGGACGGACAGAGCCCCGAGCATAAGATGCTTCGCATCTAAAAAATTAAATGCTGAACAGTCACGCAGACCAAAAAGTATTTCCGACACCGGGAATCGAACCCGGGCCTCCTGGGTGAAAGCCAGGTATCCTAGCCACTAGACCATGCCGGAGAGCTGAAGGGAATAAAGTGCCCCTTCCACTTGAATGAAAGAAAACGCAAAAAAAAATAAAATGCTGAACAGTCACGCAGACCAAAAAGTATTTCCGACACCGGGAATCGAACCCGGGCCTCCTGGGTGAAAGCCAGGTATCCTAGCCACTAGACCATGCCGGAGAGCTGAAGGGAATAAAGTGCCCCTTCCACTTGAATGGAAGAAAACGCAAAAAAATGAAATGCTGAACAGTCATGCAGACCAAAAAGTATTTCCGACACCGGGAATCGAACCCGGGCCTCCTGGGTGAAAGCCAGGTATCCTAGCCACTAGACCATGCCGGATTTTTTTTCTTTATTCATAGCGAGGTACACCGTTACACAGACAAAAAAAAGAACAAGTGTAGTTTGACAAGAAGTACTCAAGAATGCATTAAAACCGCCAAT
>JALIZH010011404.1:0-60789 GCA_030522465.1 Rhipicephalus appendiculatus
AGCTTGCTGCACACTTCATAGAGCGTTATGGTATACAATTCAATGCCAGATTTGTTGAACACATTGAGAGCTGCAGTATAAAAAAAACGTGTGAAATTACGTTGACGTTGCCCGGATATTGCGCTGTTATGAAGAAAAAGAAAATGACGCCGCTTGAACCCCACGCTCTCTAACGCAATGCAGTTAGCTGTGGTCTCTTGTACGTGTTTCTTCCTGCATGCAGAAGACTCCACCCTTCACTCCTAAACCTACTGTCTTTAACATAAAAATTATGGATCACTCTGAGCCTCTTCTACGTCTGTTTCGATACGAATGCCTCTGCCAATTATCTCCGGTTTACGCTAGCGTGCGCCATCGGCGATTCGCAATTGAAAAATATGTCAGTGTTTGTGATTTCGAGAATACGTTGCCCTCCCCCCGGCAAGGTGATTGGCTGTGGCATTCATTGAGGACGGAGTCGTAATTAGAAAACTACGTATATATGCCTGTGAACACGGATGAAATTAAGTGCGCCCAAGAGGCACCATTGAGAAAGCGTAGACCCGTTTATTGTCTGTACACAGAATCTCGTAGATAACTACAAATGTATGCTGACAGGAAGCCTGCCTTGCGTATTGGTGGATCAATGTGTTCCATTCCAGTACTTTAGCTGCGTGTATTGCCAAACAATGGGCCACTACCTATGATGCTTTCGCGGATGCGTTTCCAAACGCCCTTCGAACACGTCCAACCTCTACGTCAGCCTAGGCTGTACACTAACAGGATGACGCAAATGATGACGCAATAGTGTATCCACATAGTCTGCGTGGAGCGTTACAAACGTTGCAAAAGTTTTCCTTATACAAAAAAAGTCACAGTTTCACCGCAAGGGTGAAGCAATGAATGTGATAGCAAAAAATTGTAATGTTATACGAAGTGAGGCTGGCAGCTAACTCTTTTTGGATCCGATCTCACGCAACTCTAGAAAACGCTTGTTTAAGAGAATTCTCTTCGCGCAGCACGTAGAAGGGTACGCCGGCCCGGCCGCCGAGAAGGGGAGATGAGAAGGGGAGATAAAGCGCGCGCCCGCGCCCGCGCTCGTGAAATCGAACGTCCCCCCCCCCCCCCCCCGCCCGCTGTCGGCCGCCGAGAAGGGGAGGTAACGCGCGCGCCCCCGCTCGTAAAATCGAAGGTCGCTCGAGGGACCCCCCCCCCACCCCCCCCCCTCGCGTCTTTTCACGCTCACGAACGACGGGCGGGCCCGGTTATATATATACATATACATATACATATACGGCAAATGACGCCGACGCCGACGGCGAAAACCAGCCGCGAGTGTCCATATAATTGCTATCGCAATAAAAATGTGAAAGTGAACGTATACCAGTGCAGGAGGATGAAAACCAGATCGAAACTGACGCTTTAACCTGCACTGCGCTTAAAAGCATGTATTGCCACCGCCCTTAATCAGGGCAATACACACCTGCAGGGCTTGAGAGTTTGATGCTAATCTTTTAAAGTGACCCATAGCCCATGTTTTGAGGTATTGGGTGTATTTGCGGTAAGCAGTCGTTCATGCGACGCGGCGCCAATAAACGCCCAACTCCATGAATTCAGCGCAGACAAGTGCGCTTGTTGGAACCCAAAGGATGCGAACAATGCCTCGAGGTCTATCAAGCCATTGTTGAATTAGAACAACTATTGACCAAGTCAACGTACAGCAGCCGACGGCAGAATTCTCGACAGCATGTCGACTGCCGTGTGTTTCTTGAGTTGCCACACGCGTTCACTTGCATCGACCTGCTTCGTTATAGAAGTACGTACCTTGCTCGTTACGTTTGCTGAAAGAGTGACACATTTACGACGGCCTGCAACATTTTTGTTATTACAGAATGCTCTGTACATTATGAAAATATTTTCAATTGAAAGAATCGATGAAATTGTGCTGGAAAAAAAAGACAGACGGATTCAGTTTTTAAAATGATTCAATTTTGATTTGGGGGGAATTTGGACATTAGGCCCGAAGAGCTGTTCTTTCTTTTTTCTTAATGATGAAGTGAAAGCTCTCTCACCATATTACCGTCAGCGGTGAAGCCGGTGAGTGCCCACCCTTTGCATCGGATACATGCCCTTTCTGGGTGGTTCTCGCTCAGAGATCAAGTTGTTTGCTGTGTTAATCAGTACGCCTGGTTAATTTTCAAATATGCGATCGTTATTCCTGACGAAAGTAACATATTGAGATGAGTATTGGTAACTTGATCTCCAATGAACTTCCATAGATTTTGAGGTTTCCTCTAGAAACAAAGACACACCCGCGACGGTGGTCTAGTGGTTATGGTGCTCGACTACTCACTCACCCGAAGTCGCTGGATCGAATCCCGACCGCGGTAGCCGGATTTTCGGTGGCAGCCATTTCAGTGTAGGTACAGCTTCACTCGTGACGCATGATTTCCACTACATCAATTATTCTTAAATCTCCTTGGTAGGCCCCTTCCCCGCGCCCTTCCCTGGTGCCACTTCTGATCACAAAGCAACTAAACGTTCTAAAACTACTAAGATTATAATTCTTTATGACACCACTGGCATTAGACGATTAGAAAAAAATACGGTTAAAAAAAATTCACGCCAAAACCACGAAGTGAATGATGATGAGTGGGCGAAGCTGCGGAGGTAATCTGGTAAGCCGTCAATCCCCGTAAATTTTGCCCACTCGATCATCATACAAAGACCTGACACACAAACGCGGGGGTCCTCATATATAACGTTAAGCTCAGGGGAACGTTTGTTGTCGGCGTTGCCGTTTTGCCTTTCGAGGGCGAGAGCGCGTTCACGATCGTTTTCATCCATGGCAGAAAGAGAATGTGTGGTCTGGAACGCGCTTATACTTCATGGTCATCAGCGTCATCGTCATCGTTATCACGTGTAGTGGCTACATTCCACTATACTGGAACGCGCTTATTCTTCATGGTCATCAGGCGTCATCGTCATCTTTATCACGTGGAGCGGATACATCGCACTATACGTGGCTACCTACTACTGCTACTACTACTACTACTACATACTACAGAGGAGGGACAGACGCACACACTAAGGAGCTTCGCCCATAAAAACGCCATGTCTGCGCGGAACACGTAGCACAATCACAACGACAGCTGGAAGAGCGGCTATTATAGAGCCCATTGTAAACTTACTCGGCGCATCTACTTCAAATACAGTTGCAAGGTACCCACTACGCCATATATAATCATAACTTTTGCGAAGTAGGCAAGCACATAGAATGGCATTATTCGTGGTACTTAGTGAAGTTGAGAAGACAATTTTTTCCCAACAAATTAGTTTTCTGCACAAAAGGTTAAGGCGGTAATATATTGATTTTAAATTATTACGCAAACGACAAAATCCCTTGTGTGCAATGCCGCTGAGCGAGCACAAATAGACCACGTGCCATGAGTTATTCTTAAAGATTGCTTTCATGACTTCTTAAAAAAGTTCCATCAGTGGTACTTTGCGGTCAATACAGAGATAGGGGATGTGAATAGATCAGCGCCTGCCTGGGTTACGAAAGTTACTCGCCCGACACAGGTAGCCATTGACGCAAAAAGACGGCGTCCTGAAAGGGTTCAGTTTACATAGCTAACGAGGAATGTCAGGACGGGGACACGCCCAATGGCGACGACGAGTTCAAGTGTCATCTCTTATATCACAATGTGTATGGGACACAATTACGACGTTAGTGTAAGGCGGGGCAAAATGAGACACGGGGCAAAACGCGACATTAGGGCTTTGTCGACCTCTATAGCTAATACAGAAAGCACTTCTCTTTGTTTCTATATTTCAGCGAGAGGTGCTGGTAGTTGTCCACCTTTTTATGTGTAAAAGTTGATCATTGCTCGCAGCATTCGCGTGGGAAAAATTACGCGGCTGGTGTCAGTGTGTTCGTGACCCGTCAAAAACGGGCGAAATTCTTCTCAGCCAAATTTTCGGATCCGTGCATGAAGCTACTCTGGCGTCAGTACAACAACGTAAGTATTTATATTGTTACTATATACTACTAGCTACATACCACAAAAATTTCAGTTCACTTGGTGCGCGGGGCCAAAGTGGAAATTTTTTTTTAATTTGGGCATGTGAGGGGGGGGGCAAAACGCGACAAAAAGGCATTGAATTGCCATACAGAGTGTATCATTAAGTTAACCATTTAGTTACGCTCATTATATATTATATTTTATTGTTTAGGAAGGTTCGGACGCACAAGAGAATATCACATAAAGCTTGCTGGGAGGAAAACGACGTGAAAAAGCACTGACTGCTGTTCAGGACACCCACTCCATTCGTGCTGCATCGAGATTTCTTCGCGTTTCCAAGGATGCTCTCAAGAGGCGAACGCAAACTTGGAAGAATCTCCAAGTCAAGCCGTTCACAAACACGTCTCGCCATCGAGTTTTCCTTCAATACCAAATTTGTGCTGGAAAATTCGAATCTAGCACAGTTTTAAATTCATCGCCTCACGAAGCCCTGCTGACGAAGCTGAAAGCCACGAAACGCCCGTGCAGTTCTGCACCAAAATGGCAAAAGGAGGCAAAGAAGATGCGTCAGATTATATCTAGCGTCCAATCGTTGAATAATCCAATGAAGTGCAAGCTTTCAACAAAATACAACAATAGCACAAAGAAAGACTGGTGGTGTTTGATCTGCAAGGAGTTTTGGAGCAAAACAGCACCGGATTCTGTCTGGATTCAATGCGTGGAGTGCAAGGACTGGGGTCATGAAGGCTGCGTGAGGGCCCACGGAGTTTAATTTCAAGTGCTTCTACTGCAAAAACTGAAGGGTTAAATTTTTTTTCACACTGTCTCGTTTTGCCCCGCAGGTTGGGGCAAAATGAGACATCTGGTGCATTTTTTATTTCATTTTAAAATAAACTTTTGAACAGTGGCAACACGGTCATATTTATGTAGCACATATCTTGTACCCAAAGGAAAGTTTCTGCATTGTCGTTTAAGGGTAAAGAGTGCAATAAAAATAAATATTCACTATTTTCAAATTTTTATCTCATTTTGCCCCACCTTACCCTAATCGGGGTAACACGCTCGCACACAGAGCTCATTACGTCAAGAACAGTACATACACGCATCAGTGCATGATAGCGCCACGACCAGCCATACAAAAAAAAAGCGAGGTGTCTAGAAATAACACGATTTTCTTTCTAATCGCATAAAGAAGCATATACCACGCTACGTTTATAAAAATTGTTGGGTTCTTTTAATCCCAAAACCACGATCAGATTATGACAGACACTGCAGTGGAGGGCTCCAAAATTTAGCTTCTCCTGGGGCTCATCAACTTGCACCCAAATGTAAGCACACGGGCCTCTAGCATTTAGCCAACGTCGAAATGCGGCCGCTGCAGCCGCGATTTGATCTCGCGACTTTCGGATTAGCAGTGAAGTTGCATAACCGCATGATCACCGAGGCGAGTGTGCTCAAGTTGCGCAGAAGGAAAGACTAGACAACAAGTGGATATTTTTGGCTGTAATTCAAGCTAACATTTTACGAAGTTAGCGAGTGTAAATGCACTCCTAATATGATTCGGTTTATAGAAGTGCATAACCTTCTAGAAAGAGCGCCAAAGGAGGCTCAATAAATGGTTGTGTACTGTCATCAAATTTAGACAGATGTAAGACAGATAATTTAATTTATATTTTTGGGGTTCAACATCCCAAAACCACCGTATGATTATGAGATGTGCCGTAGTGGAGGGCTCAGGAAATTTTGAGCACCTGGTGTTTTTTAACGTGCACCTTAAATCTAAATGCACGGGCCTCGAGCATTTTAGCCTCCATCGAAAATAGACGCAACACAGAAGTTCGGTGGAAGACCAAGGCCCGTATACACAAACGCTCCTCGACTCGATACTCGACCTCAAGGTATCCTTGAGGACTGTTTCGCGCTTTCGCGTTGCGGAAATCGCAACGCGAAACAGTCCTGAAGGATCCCTTGAGGTAGGGTTTGGAGCCGAGGAGCGTTTCTGAATACGGGCCCACAGCTTTAAGAAATTTAAAATTCTTTTTACACGGGTTGCCGTTGAAGCGAACGTTTTGCAAGAGTGGTCTTTTCTTCAAGGCTATATCTGCCTTGAAGGGAGGGACAATGTGGGATCAAGGATTTTTTTTTTTCATATCGCAGATATATATGTTTTCTCAAAGACACCTTTAATGGGTACCCGGGCTGTGTATCCTTTACTGGCCGGCTGTCCTCCCTTGCGACGCTCTGGGGGAACTCTCTTGAAGGGGCGCGGCCATGGGAGTGCCAGCGCTGGCTGTTTAGTGCCTAAAGTAAAATCAGTTAGTCTACTTGCCCACATGACGTGACCATTTGCGACTGGTTATCAACAAGCGGCTCAAGGCGACCGAGGTTCACTCCTGGTAATTATCTCACTGGGACCTGTACCAGTCCCCACACTGATTTCCCGACTGCTCATACCACCATTACTCCGCAAAACAAGCTTACATGCTGTCCCCGCACATCTCATTGCTTCAGAGGTTTGAGACACTAATCACGTGAGCTATAAATGGAGCAGCGAGCGACTGAGCCAAATCAATCTCTTTTCGACCGAATCGGCCCCATTCGCAACTAACTTGGTCGCGCGACCTAGCCACATTCGCGAGTGCTACTCCTAAGTATATATGAGCCTTTAGAGTTCGGTGAAATGTTTCACTGTAATTTACCCTTAAGCCAGCCTGGAATCCAAAAACTTTATATACAAAAAGCATCAGTAAAGCGCAAAGCATTATACGTGGGATTAGGCAGCATAGTTGGAAATCAGAATAGGTAAGCAGAATAGTTGTAAAACAAAAGGTACGTGCTATCTTTTTGCTTCATTTCCAACGGGAAGCGGCAGGCCGTAAAAAAGAAATCCTCCCTCTCGCACTGTATAATCCTCGCTGAATAACATCTCCTACTTCTTCACTTCTTCATTTCCCTTTTAATTGGATCGCGTGTGTGCATCCCGGAACGTTCTCTCTAACCTACAGATCAAAAAGAAAAAATGTGCGAAACTTGGAATGCATATTGCTGTACCAGCTCACTCGTTGCCACTGTCTTTTTTTCCTCTACTGTTTCTCTCCTAGAACAATCAGATCCGAAAAGTTAGAACGTGGGAGTTGGGCAGCACAGTTTTAACTAGACGAGTACTTATTGCGCTCGTACACACGGGAACTAGGTCTAATTCCAGCAGTGGAAATCTGCTGGCCGCACGGCTTCCTGTCCGTAGCTGCTGTCACAAATAGGTGTAGCAGGTGGAGCGTCAAAATAAAGTTTTTACATGGCAGTGCTGCTGTTTGTCGGGCCTTCGGTATTATTCTCGTTCGAAGTCACCTGCGCTCGCTTAATGCAACAGGCGGCTGCTCATTTGTGAGCAGCCGCCTGCTGTATTACCTTCTCCTGGTATTACCTTCTCCACTTTACTGTCTTTCTATGTGATAAATATTGGTGGCAGAGCAGTCAAAGCAGTGTTTGCACATTGCGTAAAACCTTAGGTATATATCTTTGGAGTGGTAATACTTAATATTGAAGTATATAATAAAAGTTAGAGAAGCTAGGTGGCACGTTTCACTATTGGTGACACTTTAAGGCGAAATATTGTAGCATACTTCATAGTGCACAAAGGTATACAATTCGAAATCAGGTTTCGTGAAGATGTTACGAGCTGCCGTATGAGAAACAAGCGTTGCATTTTTCAGCACTCAATTACCTTGTTATTAATCGTTAACGGCGTTGTTATAACGTCCCGGAAACTTTCTCCATCTCACGTATAGCATTACCATAGCTGACGGATTGGTGAATCTTTGACCAGGTACCATTTCATTGCGATGATGTCATCACGTGACGCCATGGCAACGTTACACATTTCTGCGACCTGTGATGTCTTAAGAAGTCGCACGCAGACTTCCTACATGACCTCATCACTGACGTGGGTCACGTGACTTTTTGTACCACTTCATTCGCGTGCCGGGTTTCTGTCAAGAGGCTGCTTAACAAGGTACTTAAGGCGTTTCTCTTAAAAGGCCCTTACCGTGCAGCATAAGGCTGTGAAGACACGGTATTGGACATACACAAGCCGTGAAAATCTAATGTTTGAAATGATCCTGTGAAATGAAACGGAAACACAGGAGAAACTGCCTAAATATAGTTGCCACAGTCCATCCATGAAGCGTGGGCATTCATGGAGTGTTTTCTGAAGTACTTATATTAACACGAAAGTGTTATATGCCGGGATCCTCCAAGACTTTCATGACGTATATCAGTCACGAAAATACGTCCACAAGATGCACACGATGAGATAGCAAACAAACAAAACTATTAGAAAGTTCCGTAAACGGCATTCGAACCCACTGCCTCCCTGTCCGCGATGACAGCCGACGAGTGCTGTAACCACCGTGCCACGAACATACATGCGGGAGGCGTCACGAACGGGCCTTTTATCTCTCACAGTTTTCTCTCACATTGCTGTTGGTTCCCGGGGTGGTGTCGCCGTCTGGGAGCGGTAGAGTGAAATAACGCTGGGTCTCCGTGATTCGATTCGGCAATTTGCCGCTGCACCGTTCAGGGGGCTTAGCCAGAAATTTTTTTCGGGGGGGGGGGGGGGCACCTCCTTGATTTCGGGGAGGGCACCTCCTTGAAATGGCCATTTTTCGCTATGTATGCCATGGAGAAAAAAAATTTCGGGGGGGGGGCACGTGCCCGGTGTGCCACCCCCTGGCTACGCCACTGGCACCGTTGTTATAGCCGTACGATTAGGCGCGTTTCCAAAAGAAATGAAATTTTGTCAACGCCTAAAAACACCGCAAGGTGGCGGCTTTAGCCCATGTCTCGATCATAGCATCCATCTGTAGTTTAGTACACTATACATCTATCCATGTTAGCCCTTTCGCGACCGAAAGTAAAGTAGGAAAATGTGTCGAAACTTGCTGCGTTGAGAATCAACGTAGAAGCAACCTAACATAACCTAGTAGGGTAATACCCTATTGCAACCATAGGCGTGAACAGGGTTGCCCATCAGGGGGGAGCGGGGGAGGTTCGTTGTAGCACCCCCCCCTCCCAACCCCCCCCCTCCCAATTATGTAAATGTATGGGCTGACTTTGCGCCCCCCCCCCTCTTAAGTGACTAGGGGGGGGGGGGGGGAGGTGGTCATACACAACCATTGATTTTAGCCGTTTTAAGGACTGTTCCTTACTACTACGTCACCCGTTATCATTAGAGGCCAGTTCGTAACAGCTGCAACAAGCGGAACAATACTGTCATCAAGTTGTCGGGCAAACACATGTGTGCTGGTCAGCCTTCTACGGGAACAGCCGAGTCATCCATCTAGAACGTGCCTGGACTCCTAAAGGTATGAGTACACCTAACGTGGCTAAACCGAGCTTCCTGTCCAAACAAACGAGTCTATTATGCGTCCCTAGCTTCATGGCATATCCTTTTCCTTTCTTCTCGTGAAAACGAAATATCACCTGGAGAATACTGGTTCCTTCAAGCGTTGCTTATTAAAATACACGGACATATGACATTATCGTATTAAATGCGAAGCATCGCTTAGTAAACGAAAGCCACGTTGAGCCTTATCCGCCTACGCCTGCGAGCTCTCGTAATGTGGGTGGATGGTGTGGGAGCCAGCTACACACAAGGAAAGGTGTATTAATTTTTTAATGCTGCATGTCTGTATAAAGCTTTGCATTATGAATGAGCGGTAACTTACCGATATTCTTTTGCGCTTCTGCGTTTTGATCGTCGTCACTTCACTGGCTCCCACTCGCTGACTTTTCTATAAGGAAATAACTTTTTATGGTTAAACACCTCTTTCGGGGCTGGTCGAAGTATTTTGCGTATAGTTGAAAATAAATAAATAATGTAGCTTACTGCTTGAATATGTAGTGATGAAGGCTCCATTGAACAGCGGAAAATGAGACATATTTTGCAATAACTGTCGAGACGAGGTCACACGCATCACTCTGTCTCAATCCATGGAACGTTGATCGTTCCATGGATTGTTGAGAAATCCCAACATGAGCGCCTATTTATTAACACGTATTCAACAAATTCCTGCGCTCATGCTTCTATAGCCTTCTTCAGCTGCTGGTACCACTTAAGTAGCCCCACTTTTAAAAATATCTATCTACTCTTCCCCGTGCTAACACGGGGAACGATCTTGTGCATGCCTTTGACATTTGATGCTCAGTCAACGCCAGTTTCCCTCTCTTTGTCCTCGCACGTGAGTCGTCATAGCGACAGACATGCGCAGTGTCGGTTTGTTCTACTCTCCCTTGCGACGCAGCGGGAGCGCGAGCCTCGAGACCTCAACTCCTGTCAAGTGAATTCAAAGGGCATTACTACTAATAATAATATACGGGGTTTAACGTACCCAAAACCACGATATGATCATGAGAGACACGGTAGTGGAGAGCTCCGGAAATTTGGACCATCTGGTGTTCTTCAACGTGCACTGACAACGCACACTACACGAGCCTCTACCGTTGCGCCTCCATAGAAATGCGACGGCCGCGGCCGGGATCGAACCCGCGGCCTTCGTGTCAGCAGCCTCCACGCAGGCCTCCACCGCTGCTGCCGCGCGCCGGCGCCGATGCACGGAACAGCGCCGCGGCATGCTTTGCACTGTAGTCGCTGCTCTCACTCGATAAGTTTAGCTTAACCGCGTTCAACCTCGGAATTATATAATACATCATCAACCCTTCCACACATCGCGGATGAAGGCACCGAACTATCAAGTTTTTTGGTTGCTTACGTTGTGATATGTCGGGCAGCCGAGTGTCATCTTCAATGCACAGAAACCATACTCGGACCTCGGCATTTAAAATAAACATGACTGTAGAATTTCAAGATGTACAAAAGAATTAAATCAGTTGAGTCACATAAAAACACGAATAATTCCAGGAATATTAACGCGAGAGCGTTAAAGAGCTCGTTTCGCAGAAATTCCGGCGTCGGCGTCGGCGTCGTTGGTTGTGAGCGAAAAATTATCATCTTGTGCGTGATCGAAAAATCATCATCTTGTCCGTGACCGAAAAATCGAGAAAGATGCAAATAAAATAAATAATAAAAACTTTCGGGTCATAGTGAGGATCGAACCTGGGTTGTCTGCGTGGAAGGCAGGTGTTCTACCACACAGCCATGCCTCTGCTTGGAAATACTGTGAAAATAACTTCCTCTGCTTGGAAATGCAGTGAAAATAACTTCCATACTTCGCAAACGCAAGCGTCCTTTATATAGGCGTCGCAATATAACATGTAATATCCAAGGAATATTGCGTGGTACAAGCGTACATTGCCATCGGGCGTCAGAATATGTGACTATCATAACGATTCCATAGTTTAAAGCCAGCCACCCATTACAAACGGCACACACCTTACTGCGCGTTTCCCTTAACACCACGTAGTGGGTGCATAGCAAGTTCGAAAACATTTCCCACATTTGCAGCGCATAATTTCTCCTGGTTTAAAGCATACTAGCCATTACATAGTATGCACTAAGTGATTGAAGTACGCACTAGTGACGGGATATCGCTATCGCGTTGAACTCTTAAAGGCGAAGCCCAAGGGTCCCCCCAATTTTTTTTTATTTTCCTATATGCAGGACACATGGATGATACACATCTTTTCTCGAATGGACACACAAAAACAGAAATCCGTGCACACAGCAGAACAAGATTTAGACGTACAGTGAAGATGGAGAGAAACGCGAAGAGCTCGGCGCGCTGTTTTCATGGCACTCTGACATCGGTTGCAAAAGAACTAGCAGTCGTTCCGTGTACGAATACAACCGAAGAGCGAAGCTCCTTTACAAATGGGACGCACGTGGCGTTCGGCGCACACGGCGTTTCATTGTCCAGGCAACGGACCAACCACTGGGTGGACGACAGGGTGAAGGGATGGTTTCGCACGTTCACTGGTTTGAGGGGAGAGGGCAGAGTCGAAGAAAGAGGGAGAGGGAGACTAATCTGCCTCCGATTCGCATGCGTTCGTATTCTCGCGCTTTGCGCATCGTGCAGACGCCATGCGCGTTCCAGCGCTCATAAAGCTCATTCCTCCCGCGTGAGGGGGAGACGCCACAGCTGGCACCGTGCCAGGGAGCTTCAACGGCGACGGTGACAGCGGGGTGCCAGCCTAAGGAGCTTCGCTCCTGAAAAAAGATACTAGAGTAGTGTCTGATTACATCAGTGATGACTCTAGCGGCTTTTTATTAGCATCTAGGGTACAGCTGCTAGAAAATGAGCGCGAATCAGCAGAGCGAGTAGGTGGCGCATTGTTGCTTGCAGTAAGCTTATTTGATGGATCTGCTTTCTTTTGCGGTGGAGTCGTAGTCAAGTGTGATTTTTCATATTTCGCGGGCTTTCTTGACCAGCTGCGAAAAATGAGCAAGCAATTTGTACTTCGTTGAAAATAGCACAACTAGATGTCATTCTAATGTGTCTGCATATGCCTCATTGACATTTGATTATTACTAGCGTACGTGTAGAGTTATCAAAACAATTATTACCAATTATTAAAACCTCATTAACGAAACATTTAGTGGTGATTATACCAGTTTTGTGGGAACAATATATACGAGGTTTGCATTACGTAGCACCATTAATCTTCTTTTAAATAATGCTGCGTGGCAGTTGGGACGCCCTGTGTATGAGGGGAAGCTTTTTTTTTCTTTTTTTTTAGTACAGCTTAATTGCCAGTAGCGCTTGTCAAGTGCATATGAGTTCTTTCATGGTCTGTCCTGTGTTGAATCTGCTCTATCCAGTATTTAACATTATCAACGGACTTGCCCAGTAGCGAAATTTTGAAACAATCAACTCTGTCCAAGAAGTATGACAATAAATAATATTAACGCAGGCCTTGCAGTTACGCTTACATTGAAATGTTCTGTACCCTTTCTTTCCTACTCTCGCGTCTCAGGTCCAGGCAAATTGCACCTCATACTCAAATGATTCTCAGTGCACTGAATGCGCCATTAAAACCCATCTACTGGCAGCAGAGACCGGATGTCTACGGCTGACTTCACTGGCTTATGAACGTAAACACCTCTTCGAAAGGAGAGCATCCAGAGTTTAGAGCGTCTTATTCAAGATATGATGGACGTGTGTTGAAGCGCGAACACCATGCAATGAATACTTCTACTACAAGAACAGCACTACTTGCCCCAAGTAACATCACGTGCAGCATAAACAAATTGCTCAGGTCCAATTCGAAAACCGGAGCTGTTCCATTATAATTACACTTCTCGTCAATTTTCTCTATCAAATGGCCTTCTTCGGCAGCTAGAAAGAATCTCCTCAGAAGCCCGTACAATGGCAGAGACTTGCGAACTCTGAAGCCACTCAGAACTATCTTGAAGTGCTCTTGGAACTCTCGGACCTCTGGAACTTCCTCGCGTAAGTAGCAGGGATACTGGAGCAACGTGTAGCAGACTCGGTCAGGTCTCAAAGCGCAAGCGAGGCAATCAGGGTAGCTGGCCGTGCTTAGTTCCTCGGAACCAAAAAGCTTGAACGCGGATCGAAGCTTGAGCATCAGCGATCCATGCGCCACGTCTGACTCGTTACTCATCAGCTGTGCGTGTGTCACGTCGTTGTAATATGCGCAGGGCGCCATCCATCCTCCATCGAGGGCGTCTTCCAACTCCTCCAGCGTGTCAATGCGCTCAGCGGGACGTTTGAGGGTCACGAATCGAAGTCAACTCACTGCGGAAGTAAACCGAAAGGGGCAATATAAGCACGAACCAGAGTCCCGAACAAGGCCCTGCTCAAACATCTGCCACGCCGAGTGCTAGGTAGGGGCTCGGTAGTCGAAGTCGCCAGTACGGCAGCCAGAAGAAGAGACGCCGTACCGGTGGCACCTTGAAGGCTGGGGCGTACTCCTTCTCTGAGAAGTACTTGGGTAAAAGTTAGGATGACAATTAGTGTCAGAGTGGCTACCACGACTCTCCAGGACTCCCAGAAGACTTCTGACAGCGTGACGATTCGGTGGGCGCTCTTGCGAGAGAAGAAGGTCTCGTGGTCGAGGGCAATATCCGGGAAATCAAAGAAGATGATGTCATGCTCCTGTAAACTAATGATCATGTACGTCACGTCCCATTCCTGAAAGTACATCCCACGCGTCAGTTCTTCGAGCGAAGGCACATAACGGAAGTCTACGGAAATGTTGAGATTCCGCTTCAGGAGGTGAAACATTTCCACTGCATGCGAGTTGTCGCAGGAATCTTTGTCATGCGCTCCATCGGTGTACTTTTCGCAGGCCACCGTAAGCTTCCGACCACTGGCACTCTTTGATTCCAGTCCATCGACTTCCGCGTCTTGGAGCAAACCTACCCTCAAAGAATTGGGCACAGTAGATGGTGCGACGGGCCAGGAAGATTCGCGCACTGCGCTTTCGTTCGGGGCAAGTAGACCAACCGCTTGGCAGGCTGTGACGGGTAGCCAGTAAATGACTGTCTCCGATAGGATCTCGGATTGCGGTCGAACGAATAGCCATGACACGCAGAGATCGTTGAGCTGAGCAGCCTCGATCAGTCTCGGACATGTCTTCGCGAGGCATGTCGGGATCAGCTCCAATGAGCACGGATTTCCTTCTGTAGGGCATATTTTTGAAGACATACCGACGGAGCTGGTTATCTGGGACGCGCCACATGGTTACTTTCCTGTTTATGCGTTGAACAAACAAAGTATGTGCTCTTGTCCATTGCTTCTCAAGGGTCACGAGAATGATGTCAGTATTTTTGGAAGACAGTGATAACAAACTTATTCCGTTGCCCTTCACTGGCACCGATTCGACGGTAGCGTCACTTCCCGACAAGAAAACTACAACCACCAGAGAGGCAAGCATTACAACCCACATTGCTGCAGCCACCAGGTGGTGTTCACGTCAACCGCTGGTATTGGGGTGTGGTGAAGACCTGCTTTAAGTCGTTAGTGGATGTGAAGAATGTCTCGCCTTTCTCACGAAAGTGAGAAAGGCGCCTTTCTCGCCTTTCTGACCAGGTGGTGTTCACGTCAACCGCTGGTATTGGGGTGTGGTGAAGACCTGCTTTAAGTCGTTAGTGGATGTGAAGAATGTCTCGCCTTTCTCACGCAGAAAACAGAAGAGGTCTTTTCAAGCTTGGAAGTGGCACATAATTAACCAGGAAACGCGACCTGGTTTTCGTTACTGAAGCCCGAACAAAGCATGCGCAATAAATTTTAATTATGCCAGTACAGACGGCATAAACTCGGGAATGAAGAACTGTATGTTATAGGTGGACCACTGTCGAACACTGGAGCGCTCGCTGCATGAGCTATCGACCAGGCAGCACTGGTTCTTAATTACTGCTTTATACGTTGTTGGTGTTTTCAAAACAGAGCGGCATTAATTTAAATCAATTGATTACATTTGAGCTTCAACAATGCAACAATACAGTTTACTCGTCGACATAGCAACCGTGGCCACAGAAAAGTAGGGGTTTCCATTATTGGGAAAATACGAGCAGGTACTACGCCTAGGCCACACGTTGTAATCCATCTCATGACACGTTCTGCATATGATTGTGTCACACTATAACAACCAGAAATGACTGTGATGAGTGCACATACACTGTCGGTACGGCAACAAAGCGTCAACGAGAAAACAGCTCATATTTACGCTCATAAGCGTCAAGAATGATGAGAGAGAATATATAAACGAGAAAATCTAATGAGATGCCGTATCCATGACTACGCTTGGGCTCGAAAAATTACATAAGCATGGTCGATAATTTTTAATTACACGCGGTAGTGTTCTTGGCGCCACCTCTGCTGCGATCTCATCGAGTATACATCAAGCATACATATCTCATCACTTTATACATGGAGTGGCAGAAACCTGCTGAAATAACAAACTTTGGTGCTTTTATAATTTGTGGGGTTTTCCGTTCCCAAAAACACGATATGATTATGAGAGCCACCGTCGTAGAGGGATTCGGAAATTTCGACCATCTGGAGTCCTTTAACGTGAGCCTAAATCTAAGCGCACGAGTCTGTTGATAGGTGGCGGAGTATATAAAGGGCATGACCTTAATAAACTACCCACGGTGTACCTGCTCACGTGGTTACAAACTCCTCACGGAACTTCCAAAAACCCCTGTTGGCAGCAACGTGCGTGTGCGTGTGTATGCGTGTCAGAGCTTAGGAGTGCGCAGGGTTCCCTTTGAGGTGGCACGAAGTTTCGTCGCAGCGCCCCCCTCCCTCTTAAGTCAATGTATGGGGCAGACTTTACGCCACGCTCTCTCTTAGGTGACTAAGGAAAGCGGCCGCCCCCTTCCCTCCCCCCCCCCTTGCGCACACCTACGTGCCTGATCGTGTTTAGCGGGTCTGTGTGAAGCTGCAGTGCATCGAGGTCTTGCAACGAACGCGAGCATAATGTTTTGTGCAGATGTACAGGGCTACTGGATTGTACAGTGCAAGCCTCCTACACGCCGCAGGTACCTTGCTTCAACATGCCTAAATACGAAGAACTGCGATGAATAATTTCAGCTGTAAAAAAAGTAAGCGGTTGCGATCGTCGGCGGTTACTGCTCCAAAGCTGTAGCCGGAGTTTCACCGGCTACAGCTTTGAAGCAGCAAGTAAAAGGCTTCGCTACGTCATTGGCATCAAGCCGGCCGGCACATAGTCTCTTATATTAAGTGTATGTGCTGGCGAGCGGCATGAAAGCTTCGTCGGCGACGCGCTCGCGCCGGCCGCTGCCGACGGTTGGGTCACCGGTGTTTCACCGCTTACAACTTCAAAGCGGTTAGACGGCTTCGCTATTTACGTCGTCGGTACCTATCAGGTGGCGTAGCGAGATCTACGAGCTGTCAGCGGCCGCCAGCGAAGCAAAGAATATTTTTCACAGAAAATAAAGACTACTGGAATGAATTTCACTTTAAATTGTCTCTATTTTGCCATGTGGCCGCGGCTGTCAAACGTCTAGCGCGAAGGGGAGCTCCGATACGAGGCAGACTGACCCAGCATGCGGCCGCCGATGCACTGCGAGCAACAGTAACCGCGAATGCGAGCCGTCTCGTTCGTTGCAGCTGCATCGCTCCGTAGCCTAGACTACGCGGATAGTGGACACCTCTTTTTTCTTCGCGTGTAAAATAGTGCCGACAAGAACTGCCCAGCAGCAAGCGTTTTCGGATCGCCAGCAGTCGTTCATGGTATAGCCGTGCCACACTCCTTGGGAGAGGCCTAACGACGCCCTGGGCAAGAACGTTTAGCGGCGGTGCGCCGCGAGAACAAGCGTCCTTCAATTTTTTGGGGGTCATCGCTAATGACTGCAATTTTAACGTTACTCCATGCATCCAGTTCAAGAACAGCCAGCTGCATTCCACTAGGCAGTGCCACAGGCTCCAAAGATGAGTTTATCACCTATAGTAGAAAGTCGCTCCATCTCACAGAAATCACACAACGCGGTACAAACACGTTCTTCTTTGCAGAGCTCAGCTGAATTGGGTCAACTATAACATAACAATAGCACAACGTTTCTGGAAAAAAAGAAAAGTAAACTGTCAGCATAATAATGAAAACCAATTAAAGCTCAATGAAACATTCTGAGCTTCTGAGGCTATTCAAGAACCTGGAGGAGCACATCTCAACCACGCGCTGTCTCTGTGTGTACCCTGAAATTCGCCTTGTTAGCATGACAAAACACAAAGTTAACTCAAGTAATGCAGTAAGGCAGATGAACAACGACGTATCGTATCGCTACCAGATCTCTATGTAAAAGTTTACAGCCGAAACGAAATATTGAAAACGCTACCAGCCTATGCCACAGAGTTACGATGAATTTCCTGTTAATTAGACCCTTCAATCGGTTTTTATTCATTCCTGCTAGCTTCAAAATTTTTTTAGCCCTTTTAATCATACATGCTTGTTTGCAACAGTGTTAATAAAAAACCGCCAGGCCTGCGCGGAACGCGCAGCACAGTCACAGCGAAAGCTGGGAGAGCGGCCTTTCTGAACCTTTTTTAAACACTCTTGGGGCAACTACTACAAGGCCACTTGCATGGTACCCACTACGCCATAAATCATCATAATTTTTTTGTAGTGGGGAAGCGTCTAATATGCCATTATTCGTCATTCTGCGGAAGAGGGTGGTACCCGCTGCACTCTTGTGACGCATTATGTGCACTTTGCTGATGCTGTGGCTGACGACGATGAAGAATTATGCCCCAGGCTTTTGTAATGGTTGAACAGTCCCACTCGTTACGCAATTCGCATTGCGTGACGCCTGGTTCTTATTTTAGGGCTCTAAAACGCTTTATAACACACATTAACGCGATTCGTTACCCGACATGAAGCTTGCATAGGGTCAGTAGATCAGTGCTAGAGTGCTGGACTGCCACGCAGAGGACCCGGGTTCGATTCCCGTTCTGTCAAAGGTGTTTTTTTTATTTAGTTTTTTTTCTTATTTCGTGCGATATTGGTTACGGACACCGGCGGCGGCGGCGGCGGCGGATAACTACGGCGCAGAAACGACCCTTGTTGTGATCCCATAACAGCTTTCGCTGTAAAAACCCTGCTTCTAACCTCTGATACTGATTTGTGAGCTAAAGGTTAGTTATTTGTCTCTTTTTATACACAGCCAGAAAAAGTCAGTTTCGCCGCAAGGGTGAAGCAATGAATGCGACAGCAACAAATTGGAATTACACGCGAAGAACGGCAAGAAGATCGAAACTTGGAGCGCACTGCTCAAGCGCAAAGGACGCACGAAACATACGCACAGGTATACACAGGACGAGTGCCAACTAACAAGTGTCGCAGTTGTTACTTCACTGTGTTTGAACAGCGCGTTTCTTTCGGAAACGGGGCCTCTGCAGCGAGCGAAATGACCTTTGTGCGCTCTGTAACCTAAACGCAATCTTTTCGGCGAAAGCACAGGACGTAAAACTGCCCCCATCCCCCCACCCCAAGATAAGCGCGCGCGCGCCCGGGCAAAGGCGACTACGCCCAGCAGGGCAAAGTACAAGTTGGCGAGCCAACGCATCGCAATGAGTGGGGCGCCGAGTGCGCACTTTGCGCCATCTCGCTGGTTCGCTGGTAAGGCAGAGAACACGCTGATATTCCCCGAGATCGGCGTACCCCCCAGCGGTGAATGATGTATATAAATAGCTCGCCGTTAGTATGTTGAAGGACGAACGCTTCTGTGGCCTAGGGGTTAGCGCCGCGTGTTGCGAAGCGACAGATCGGCCGTTCGATTCCGCGCGTCGGAAAATATTTTTCTGAATTATTTTTATTCGTGGCTTATATATATATGTATATATATATATATATATATATATATATATATATATATATATATATATATATATATATATATATATATATATATATATATATACGGGGCAAGACGGCGACGATGACGACGTCGACGGCAAGAAGCAGTCTCATTGCTATCGCAATAAAAAAGTGGAAATAATACAATAAGCCATGAGGTTGCATTTTATTTCTGCATGCGAAAGCTCATTTTTATACGGTGCACGTGGCGGAGTCAAGCAAACAAAGCTTTCGGAAAGAACACTTGGAAAACGCTTAATGATAGACGGCAGGATATTTATGCATAGTTGTTATCAAAACATCAATCTAAAATAAAGTAGGGTTAAATGTTTTCAGGTGAGATTCCTTTTCTAGCTTCAGATCTTATTTTCACTCTTGTATTACGCCTGCATATGACGTTGAATGCTTTGCCAACGTGGACTCTGCACTCATCCTGCGCTAATCTTGGAACTTCGCTATTTTACCCTCCTCTATCTCACTTAATTCATTTAAAGAAAGCAATTTGAGCAGTGGTCATCGGAGCAGAAAATCACTTGCTCTTCGAGGCGTTATCGCTTTACGGTTGGGGAGCACACGACGTTCTTTCTTAAGGAGAAATATGAGGGATCATTTCTGTCATGAATAAAAAAAGGAAAACATTCAAACTGCTGCAGACCATATGCTCCTCAGTAGTACACGCGACTCTAATTGTGATTTAGAGGTCACTGGTATCTGCGGACCATGAGATAGGCCTGACCGTTGCAGGAGCTGTTTCTTTCCGGACCGCCGACTTTGGTAAGTTATTTATTGCCACTTCTTTTGTTCTTTTCCGTAGTTCATGATTGTTGCTCAAGGCGATCTCTAAGACTGAAACTTCGTCGCTTTTGTAAGTGCGAGCGCAGGATGGTATTCATCACATAGGCGCTCCAAGAGCCGTCATTTTTCTACCAGAGCCTTCTCGTCATACTCCCATGGCGGACATATCGTTGAATTTTGGGGATGTAAATTTCCTCGATTATTCATTGCCTGCTTGCTCCTGAATGCGTACTTGCGAAGTCGCGAATTAAGCTTCCTTACAGAATCCACTCAAGGTGGGCCTTTGACAGCGCTACTTCCCCAGAGAGACTGCCCATGCAGCTTGACTTTTGAACTATAGTCCGAAACTAGAGTTATCATGGGATTATGTGTTTCTTTCTTTTTTTTCTCAAAAATTTCTTATTATTTTCCCACTATACAGAAATGTACAGTAATGTCTTTAACGAGATAGTTTCGTCGCATTACCTTCATGAGTGGCGAGGTAACCAAACGGCCAGCTATGCAGAAAAAGAAACAAACAAACTAAATATTCAAACTAAACTACACAAAGGATTCTTTGACGCGGGTTCATAAGAGGGTATTCATTAGGAGAACTCACAACCTTTATTAGGACAACTCACAACCTGCAGCCTGCTCCTCCGGCTGCTCTAAAAGTTTCGCTTTGCGTACCGTTCACTGCTGGAACGTTAATACTTATTAACTCTTGAACTGTTCAGAAAAGAGAGAGAGAGAGATGGAGGAATCAATGAAAGGCAGAGAGGTTAACTAGCCTTCATCGGCCAAAGTACAACTCTGGTTATAGATATTACTGCTCATTAATGCAACGAACTGCACTAAACCCACGAGCTTTGCTGGCGAGTGTTGACACTGCACCCTAAGTCCGCCATATTGTTGTCGATCACAGAAATATAAGAGTCGCCGTGCCGACGGCGGGTGTCGACCTTGAATCCACACAGGCTGGGCGCTTCGGCCTGTCGGCGTGAAAAGCAGCCGTCTACTCTTCCTCACCTTCGAAAAACCTACACAGAGGTTCATTTTGGGAACGAGGGCAATGGAGGTTCCGAGTGCCAAAATGTTGCGGCTTCAACGTTTCCTGCCTTTCCAGTTGCTTTTGTTTGCGGTGCCCGTTGACGACGACGCATCTTCCTGATGCGTAGCCCCGATGGTGGCGTCCGAGCTTTCCATAACCGTGTCCTGCAAGTACGTAGGGCTCTTTCGCTCGTCTCCGGGCTGCTGATTGTCGTGGCCCGTTGGTGGGTACAACAGCAGCTGCCCGTCGCCAATGCTCCTTGAATGCTGCCCTAGAGCACTACGGGTTGCAATGACGGGGCCGCCACAGTGTCTCAGCGTCGGCGCCCTCCTCCAGCTCGCTCAAATCGAGCAACGCTCGTGACAGCCGTTTGTGGAGCTAGTTCATTCGCTGTTTCATTACTGATATCCTCTAGACCAGCTTGGCCATGTCCAAAGAGTCTTCTTCGGTAAGGCGTTCGATCGCTGCAATGGATACTATGTGAAGAAGAGGACCCTTTCTATACTATACTTATACATTGCTATTCTATACCATAACATCTCACATCCTCCTTTCCCTCCTTCTCATCCTCATACAACTGCTCTTTTCCCTCACTTCCCTTTCGCATTTCCTAAACTATACTACATATGGCTGAGCTATGCTAAGAGCTGCTTGACAGTGAGCGTTACGCCAAGCTACGAAACAAGACACGAGACGACGACACCCTAGATGCCTAATGTTCCCCGAACTTAAAACTTGATATGAAAACTGTGGGGCTGTACCATCGCCGTAGAAACCAGTGCAAAAATAAAGATAACACACACTCACGCACTCACGCACACGCACACACACGCACACGCACACACACACACACACACACACACCTAAGAGTTTGTACAAGCCCTTAGGTGCGCGAAAATCTTCGAGGTGATGCCAAAGCGTTTCATGGGCAAGCGTTCACGTGGTCAGTGTTTTAGAATACGGCAATATAGGAAGAGCAACAAAATCACAAATACAGTGGTATGAATTACAACCTGAGGCACTCAAGTGTTTAATAGACGGGTACCCTATGCCGAAATGTCATGTCATGGAGGCAACATGCCAGAGGCCCGTGCCTTAGATGGAGGTTCACCTTGAAGAACTATAGGTGGTGAGAATTTCCGGAGTCTTTCACTACGGCGTCTCTCAAAATCATATTGTTGTTTTGGAACGTAAAACTTCAGTAATTACTACAGCGATATATCCTTAATGACAGATGTGCGAAGGGCCACTCAGCATCTACAGCGGCTGGAACTGTCCTTGCGCCGAACATGCGCTGGAACTGATATTGCCAACGTGTGGCAACGTTACACTCGGTTGTGCATTTGTCAAGGCACTCGGCTGCTGACTTGAAGTACATAGAGGACGCTTGAGCTTTGCCTTCAGGAGTAGAACGCGATTGCGTGATCGGGTCACATTGGCACGGCCTTCTAATCCACATGCCAGGCTTCTCTACTCCGTCGACAGCTCAACCGTGTAGCGCAGACAGGAACTTTTCGAAGTTTTAAACTATCCTTGAATGCCCACTGCGAAGTGCGCCCTACATCATAATTCATCATTTTGAGAATTATCGAGGTGAACACTACGTGTCCCTAAGGCACTACGTGCACGCTGTTGATGTTGTGGCTGATAGCGATGAAGAATACACGCAGACCTCCTTCTAATGGTTGACAAGATTTTAACCACCCAGTCGTTGTCCAGTTCAAATGTTGTGACGCCTCGTGAGATTTTACACTTCTCCCACGCAATCTTACAAGTATTAACGCGACTGTTTGCATTGCACGGCACCTGTGTAGGATTTTTTTCTCTAAACAGTTTCAAGCACTGGCGTGGCTCTCTGGTGGGACACCTGTTTGTTACACAGAAGCCCTGGGTTAAATTTTGGCTCAAAGCCATTACTTTTTCGTTATTTTCATTTTTCGTGACCTTTTTTACACGGACAACGCTGATGCTTCACTCACAATCAGTCATGACGCCGCCGACACCAGGATTTCTGCGAAGCCAGATTTCTAACACTATCGCGTTAAAACGGCAGGTTTGAACCCTGGCGCAGCACTTCAATTTCGATGGAGGGAAAATGCTGTGGCCCCCCGTATTGAGTGGTTTCGATGAGCGCCAAACAACACCACATGGTCTAAATTTCTTTAGACTCCCCAAAGGCGTGCCTCACCATAAGGTAATTATTTTGGCGCGTACAATTCAAAATATTATTTTTTTTCTTGTTAAGATAATACCTAGCCCACTTAAGATGACTGATGAAACTAGGAAACACTGCTTAGTGTGGTTGTTTTACACATTGCAATCGCTTCGAATGTTTTCTTTGTCCGTAGCGGTGACTGAGTGATTACGGGGCTCAGCAGCAGACTGGACAGACGCATTTTTCATCCTGGCGTCGGGTACGGCATTTCAATGTTGGCGGCTCCATTTCGAGCACAGCGGCAACTAACATTACCGCAGTGCTCACAACCAGCACGGTATCCCATGCATATGTGAAACGGTACTCTCTCGTAAACTATATGGCGAGGGGCAGTTGTCAAAACGTTTCTAGCACTGAGTTCACATTGAGAACGATGCGAAAAAGGCAGGCAATGACGGTTTTGATGCTAGGGTTGAAAAGAGTGTGCTTCCATCAACTATCTTGCGGAATCATTTGAAAGTGCGTGAGTTAGTACTTGAGCACGGCGTGGATTTCGGCACGCCAGCTTCATGGACCGATCGCCTCCCAATGAAGGTGCGTGGGAGCCCTTTTAAACGTGTCGCTGTGGTGTGTTAGAGAAATCGGACTCAACGAAGACCTTGAATGTGCGATGACAAAGTTCTTGTGTATTATTCCCATATTCATATCATTTGTGAATTCATATGAGAATTGATAGGAATTTCTTCTTTTTTCATTTTTTTCATAATTTTTTTTAGGTGCAGCGTCCACAAATGTTGACGTGACTTGTTTTTGCCAGTTCCTCGGACTAGTGGGAAAGAAAGGGCAAGATACATTGCGCATAGGAATGAGCAACATGGGATGATGAACAACATCAAGTAAAATCGTTGTCTTTCTTTGCCGTTCTCCCTTGCTTTCTCTTACGTTATTCGACAGAGATATTCGTTCGCTGAACGAATGTATCAGCCGTTATACGACAGTGACTCTGGAGGCACAAAGACACGATATTGTTACGGGACGTTATATTGGTTCACGGAGCCCCAAGACAGCTGCTCACAGACCGTGAGCAATATGGTCATGTGGTTCTGCTGTGGAGAAGGCTCTAGCAGTACTGGGAAAAAACGGAGCTTTTTTTTTATATTGGAAAACTTTTGCCCTGAAAGTGAAAGGTGAAATCGCAAACAATTCAAACTGTACACTGACAACGGTAGGAGCAGCATCGACCGTCGAGTAATCTGATCTAAAGCGGAGCACTCAGCCTTTTATACCTGCACCATCGAACATTCCAGCGCTATTTCTGGTGGCTGGGTTAGTTCCAGAATAAACTCTATCCTTCGCGTGCGGCGCAGTGGGGGAATCTGGAGATTACAAAGTAATCTGGAAGGTTGCCAGACACTTGGGCGTAGCAGTAAACTCGAATCTGTGTTTTTCCAAGTTTGCGCTATTATGTACCCGATAGATGTCAACCAACTCGCCCAACAACAAGTCTCACTCAGTCTTACTTTGGCGTAGTTTGCTCGGGGCAAGTGGCTATAAATGTGGAACGGGCTGACTATATAAACAATATAAACGAGAAGTGAGCGTGGCAATATTGTTTACCTCCATTGCGAGATGATCAAGAAGCCCTATATAATCTCGAGGGCTGGTTGTTCGTACGGTTCCGGCCCATCAGGGCATGTGCTGGAAATTTATAGAAACAAAGACCAGCATGCCCAGGAGTCTCCCAACATAATCCATCTTCTTGGGTGGTTCGTGACATGTTAAGCAAAGTGCTCTACAAAGAGTAGCAAGCTGCAAGGCTGTAGCCGGCTGCGAAAGATTCTTAGCACGCCATTTTCATTTTGCTGATCTCACCGAAAGAAAAATTTTTCACTCAGGAGAGCTCAAAGATGATTTGAGAGCGAGGCTGCTTGAAGCAGGCCAGCGACAGCTGCGTTGAACAAAAAATAACTTGCTATGTGTTTCCATGAACGTGTTAGTACATATCTGAACACAGAGGCTGTCATCATCTCATCTTTAGCGTGATTTTGTTCCGCACCGAAATATCGCACCATAAAACAAGAACAAAAGAAGTTCGTATATGCGAACACAAAGACAAAAAGTAGAGCAAGTAGAAGCGCACTTACAAGCTGATCTTTCGTCGAGGGACAAGTAACAGTATTTGAAGAATCACCAGAAGCTTTCAGGTCACACACATTTTCAAAACGTCATACATTCAGGGAGTATTCCGGACATTGCTGATTAAATTTAGAAGTCACCGAGAAATCCATTACATGTCGACGTCTCTTTTATGAACTGACCGGAATGTTGACACCGAAGCACCGCCGAATGGAGCCTTTTTTTTCTTTTTTTTTTCATTCTGTACCCCGTAGCAAATTTCACTCGGTCCAGTCAAAAGCAAAGAAGGATATGTGATCAATGATGAGTTTTTTCAGAACGCACGTAATTACATTTACTGGAGGCACTGTAGCGTCCGGTGCTGCTTGTTTATTAGGCTTGCGAGTGACACATCGCAGAGGAAAACACAAGTAAAGACAGGTGCATAGAAACCCAGCCTCAGTGCTATGGCAGAATGAAAGATGCTCAGCGAAATTATTTTACCAAGAGCCACAGCTACGCGAAGCGTCTTTGAAATGTGTTTACAGAAAATATTTTGCTTTCCTATGTCTAGTCCTGTCCGAATCGCACAAAATACGTATGATCAAGAGCGTTTACACGGCAGTGAAGCACCAAGGGAACTGACGCATCGACAGGATCAACCGGCTAAAGATCTAAAAAGAAGCTGTTCTTGTGCAACTTCGTGGGTCTTAACAGAAGGTACTCGGTAAACCGCAGTCGTTCGGGTACAACTCAAGAAGTCCGCATAGGCTCCGCCCAGACGACTGAAGCGCGGCAGCCGATCACTTCTACGACTAAAGAAATATTCCCGCTTTCGCACTCGGCAATGTTCTCAGAAAGCGTGGTGACTTAGCCTCTGGCTCATGAATTCAGTCCAGCGTGTGAACCCTTTCATGCAAGCTTGAGTGCATCCGCCTTTGAAGAGGAAATGCCACGGACCTCTGAAGTTGTATCCGACTTTAGCGATCGTATTTCAATTAGCCTACATACAGTATTGCCATTACACCAACTTTTTTTCTCTTTGCCACCAGCCCCCCCCCCCCCCCCCCCCAACTCCCCTCCCCGTGCGGCCGCCGCTGTGTCGGCTTCATGCAAAGTGGCCCTTCGCCTGAAGAGGTTGCCGACCCCTGCATTAAACTACGGCGACCCCTCCTTGCGACACTTAGACCATTTTCTGCAGTGAAAGGGATGTTCATTTTACAGACGAGCTGGTGCCAATGCTCCTAAGAGACACGCGACCACAGCCCCGGTCAACAACGCCCAATAAACAGGCGCCGCTGGACATTAGTGTTGTTTTGTTAGTACGTGAGCTCTTTTTGTTATTCACGTGCATTGTACTCAAAATGTAACCACTCCACTCCTGCTCAACGCGCGGACATTCAGGCCAGCAGTATTCAATAAATAAAATAAATAAATTAGTGCTACTTAGCATTCTAGGGTTTCAGCTGCCAAGAGAATTATAAAGGAGGCTATATTTGACGCTAAAAGGAGTCATTAAATGTTAGTACTCTGGTTAACCACAGACTGAATGATTACTTTGAGCTGAAAGGTCCGCGTACGTGACCTTGGTAGAGTTGACTTAAGCCGGCGTCTCCATGTGTACTGATGTGGGCCATCCAAAAGGGAATGACATTTATCGTAATCTACAAGTCGCTCTTGATAGCTGCAATCGCTGTCGGTAGCTTCGGTATGGCTGATACTCTGTAAAACGTGCTTTGTACAAAAAAAAATGGCTCCAGATAAATTTTGTGTACAAATTTGTGTATTTTGGGAGCAAAAAAAATTAACTTTTCTCTCTTGAGAAGGTGGCTAGGTTATCTAATAAAACAAGCTGCCTTCGCACTTTTGTTTTGGCCGCCGGGAAGCGGAGCGAACAGTTTTATCTCGTAGATAAACTAGCCGATTCCCGACAACCTGACAAAATATATGGAAACAGTCAAGAGAGCTTATTCAGAAGAATAAAGCAATACCACATCATATGGGTGACCGCGCACTTGGAAGCCGTCCTCAACAGTGGTCATTATCTTCGCATAAAACCCGCATAAAACCCGCATAAAAAAGTATCCAGGTTCAGAAAAGAAACCCGCACCTAGTTCTGAACACAGAAAGAGAAAACAATCTTTTCGGAGAAAATCAGCATCATCGTACACAAAAAAAGTGAATCAAAAACAAACAGGGACAGTTGTGTTTATTTATTATTATTATTTATTTGATTTGCATACACAGATACACAAGGACACAGAGGAAAGAGGGAGAGAGCAAGCTGGCAACTGCCACCTGGAGGGGCACAACGCCTGCTTACTCTTTCGGGAGGAGGGAAGATATAGAGGAGAGGGAGATAGGAGGAGAGAAAGACGAAAGAAGGGAAGTATAAGAAAAATTGACGAAGACTTAGACAAGCATAAATACGAAAAAAAAAAACCGTCTATAAACGGGTGGCAAGGTCCGTTTGGTCCATAAAAGTCAATAGAGCTCGATGGGCCTGGTCGCTTCGAGAAGCACAACCTCTCGGAAAGAGGTAATCATCTAGGGGTCGCGCACTTCAGTCCCAGGAATTTATATTCCTTAGTCAGTACAGCCCGCTGCGTAGCGAATGCGGGGCAGTGAACTATAAGATGCTCAAGTGTCTCACAGGAGCCACAAGCTGCGCACAACGGACTGTCTGCACGCCCTTGGCGGTATAAGCGTTCGCGCACCAACACAGAGCCGACTCTTAGTTTATATAATAGTGCTCTGGAAGGACGAGACAAGCCACGACCACGAACACGGGGAGGAAACGATCCATTCGCGACACGCTGATCTGGGTGCTGCTTTAGGAGGTGTCGGTGTATAAGCAGGCGAGCGTTGTCCATCAAAGATGAAATTTCCGGGCAGTCACAATTATCATGACTACAAGATGAAGCAAGGCGGTCCGCCTCTTCATTTCCAGCAATTCCCACGTGCGAAGGTACCCACTGGGCAGCTAGGGACACCCCACGTGTGTTTGAGATCTCTTGGTCATAAAGCATAATTGCACACACCAAACAAAAAAAAGGGTGGGGGGGGGGGGGGGGGGGGATGAAGGTGAGGGCGGCCGGGGCTAAAGAAAGCTTAGCGGGAACCTTTCATGGCATATTTACGATATGCCTAAAGCAAAGTTGTGACTCGCACATTCTGCCATGACGAGCTGACCGCTACGAACTAAAGCAAAGGGTCACGGTATTTCCTTGCTGCAGCTGGAAATGTCGTCTTAGTCGGCTCAGTTATATATTTCGTCCTCTTGCTGATCTTGCGTTGCACAGATTTGGGCCCCCGCCTATCACAGTTATAAATAAAGGCTGATGCAAAAAAGAAAGAAAAATACACTACTCAGATAGGTAAAAGAAAGATAAATCTTAAAGGTCAAGCGAATATCGAAGTTCTGTAAAGGAGACCGGGTGTCTAAGATCATGGGGCAGCTACAACTCACTCGATTAGCGGCATCCCTGGACCCCGACGTAAATCAACAGAAGAAAACAAGTGATCGTGCACAAGGTACACAAAGCTAGCTATCAAAATTTACTGATCCGTATACATAACAGTGACCAAGTAGAACGTTGTGGTGAAGATTTACTACCCTAAGGTTCCACGCCAAGGTTACTAGGACATCTCAGCATTTTCTGACACTTCCTTCAAGGCTCGCATTGTCGGTGTTGCTTACGGGTTTTTATGAGCAAACGTGCCATCCATAATTTATGAATCTCTGCATAGCAGGACGTAGTTTATTAGTTTATTAGCATTTTTTTTTTGCAGTTAGCCAAGTTAGGTGCGTCTGTCGGGCGAGAAACTGCGTGATATGGTCACAAGCTTTTAAACCGGGATGGGAGATGGATACTTTGCTGATATTTTCATGAAGAAGACGTGTGACAATAACCATGCTCCTCTAGCATTTTCCACAGCCTATGCTTCACTCAATCGCTATGGTCAGTCCCCCTGGGTCACTGAATCTCCGCAAAAGCATGCCCGCACAGTCGTAGGATCTTCGTTTGTAACCTTTGATTACCAGGAATGTATAATCGATGCTGCTTAGCCTAGACGTATTTCGTATATACCCACTGATACTCTGAATTAAAAGAAACTGCTTAATCGCGTGACCAACAATGTGTGCAGGTTTTATTTACCGTTGTTTGATGTGCTTTCCGCAAATTCGCTTCAAATGTTTTCTTACTCAACTGTTTTGCTGCAAACTATGTTAGCACTGGGGCTGTTATGGCAGCTTTATCGACTATAAAGAGAAAAGAATCTTACATGCCATCTCTTCAACCGGAAAGCTGTCTCCAAACGTTTCTGGTCGCGTGAAGAATCCCATTGAAGCGTAAAAAGGACAACAGCTTTTAACGAGACCTTCTTCCTTGAGTCCCGCGTGCCGTTCCTGCTTCGTTTACACGAAAGGACCACTTTATGTCCTAACACAGAGCCCCTCATGCAAGAAAAAGAAACAGCACAATCAGCACAGTGAAGAGCCATTTGCTCAGTCGTCGAGGTGAGGACAGGCGGGAACAACCTTCGAAACTGCTAGGAGGCTTCAGTTTGCTTCATTTATTTCTCGGCAAGGCGAGGGAAAGGGAGAGAGAGAAAGACAAAGGAAAGACAAGGAGGTTAACTAGAGGGTCGCCGGTTTATTGCTCCGTTATCGGGCAAAGGGGGTGCAAAAGAATCAGACAGAAGAAGAAGAATTCTGCAACGACCGTTAAAAGCCATGACTGTAGCGCCGTCCAAGTATGGCACACCAACGTTGTCCCTGAACGATCACAATTCGACATTTAAGCGTGCCAGAGAAGATGAGGCAAAGGAACGGCAACACATGTGGTACCAAACATATAGCAGACACCGTGGTACACCGCGGTCTGCGCTGCATCACGCGCACGCGGCCAGGATTTCCCTTCAATATAAAGGAACTCCAGAAACAGTTCAGTACAGAAAGTGTTTTGCTTGTCCGTCCGTCCGTTCGTCCACGTCCATCCATACATACATCCGACCATCCGTCTATCTATCTATCTATCTATCTATCTATCTATCTATCTATCTATCTATCTATCTATCTATCTATCTATCTATCTATCTATCTATCTATCTATCTATCTATCTATCTATCTATCTATCTATCTATCTATCTATCTATCTATCTATCTATCTATCTATCTATCTATCTATCTATCTATCTATCTATCTATCTATCTATCTATCTATCTATCTATCTATCTATCTATCTATCTATCTATCTATCTATCTATCTATCTATCTATCTATCTATCTATCTATCTATCTATCTATCTATCTATCTATGTAGCTAGCTAGCTATAGCCGCCTACGTCTCAGTGCTCTCGTGGTCGCCTGTTTAGTTTGGTGTACACTAAAATTGGCATGGAAGGGTAAAACGATTTGACGAAAATGCTTATCTGGTCAATAACACCTAAATTCTGTCGCGTACGTCACCACGGGCGACTACGCCGCGTAAGGCAAAGGGCAGGTTGAGGTGTCAATGCATCGCAACGAGTGTCTCCCAGCGCGCACTTCGCGCCATCTCGCTGGCTCGCTGATAAGGCAGAGAACATGCTGAGCTGTGAACGTTGTTAGTTCGCGCTCATCCTGTGTATGTTCTTTTCGTGCGTCCTGTGCGCTTGAGCAGCGCGCTCCAAATTTCGATCTGCTTGCCGTTCTTCGCGTGAAATCCCAAGTTGTTGCTATCGCATTCATTGCTTCGCCCTTGCGGCGAAAGTGTGACTTTTTTTCTTGCCTCTTTTCTCCCACCCCCCATGTAGGGTAGCAAATCGGGTGAAGCCTGATTAACATCCCTGGCATTCATGTGCCTTTTTCTCTATCCCTCTGTCTTAGAACTTAGGTTCCTACCCATAGTTCTGTTGTAATCTAGCCCTGGCTCAACATCGATAAATCAAGAGATTATCGTTACTTGAATTTCAGATCATCACTCCAAAAGTTTGATAATACTGAACAAGCATTTTCACGTAACCAAATAACAGAATTCAATTTTAAAGAGGTTATCGAAGCAAGGCGGATTTGTATAGAATCATTGTTTTTATTTTGGTGTCGCTGTAACAGAAAACCATGAGGCGCCTGCGTCCCGTAACACGGTTACCCGCGAGCATGGTATGATATACAATGGAGCAGATAAGGCCCAAACTGTTTTCAGGGCCATAGAGTCCTTTGTGATGTTCCAACATTAAGGTTTAAAATAAACGAGAATCCACGAACACGACACGGCTTCCAGACTGCTTCGGCGTTATTGCCTGTATAGAGGCAAAATATGTGAAATCCTAGCGCTCAGCGCCATAGAAACGTCAAAACCATAAGCCGCTATTGTGTACAAAAGCGTTGTGAAGAAATTCAAGCAAGGGGTGGTTCACGTCGAAGCACAATGTTTACGCAGCCACGCAAACTCGCGAAGGGAAAGCTGTCACCTAGCACCCTTGAGGGCGCAATATTTTTTCCACGCAACGACGATCGTAATCGACCCGTTCGCCATTACTTTAACGAGCCGCGGCGGGCATTTTTCTTTCGATAACGCCATTTATGTCTTGGTGGGAAGGCGGGAAGGCAAGCAGCATAAAAGACACGAGCATGAGCAGAATTCATGGGAATTCTTGTCACGAAATAAAGGGAAAAAAAAGATGGAGGATGGGTGTAGCAGATCTGAAGCTTGTGCCACGGTGGTTTCAAAGATAAACTTAGGTTAATGAGGATGGCGATGGATTCGCCTAAGCATTTTATACGAGCGCGAAGCTTCCATTGAGCGAGTTTACTGAAAGGGTTTTTGGATCTCGTTTTTTTTTTCTGAAGTCATTTGAAGCGATGCAAAGCAAAATTGATAACTAGAAAAGCACTGAGGTTTTTCAACGTAGCATAGCTAAATATTTTGTAGGGACGTAAATAACGGTTAAAGCAGCTCTGTCTGAGTTGCTGTTCGCCAACTTGGCTCACGCAATCAATCAATAAATCAATCAATCGACCAATGAGTCAATCATTCAATCACTCAATCAATCCATCAAATAAAGTTTATTTCAGCGGAAAAGTGAGCTACAGTGCGTTCTTGAAAGAGAGCGTTGGGTCCGGCGCTACATTGTACTCCTAGCTAGACAGCGCTCGAAGGTGGAGAGAAGACCAGCGGAATACGGTGTTCGAAGGAACAATTAAAAGCACAATACGAAGTAACAGATACTGATCGCAAGAATGATGTTTCTCAATATCGCACATATAATACTACACTTTTACGCCACTGGAAAGATAACTTATGTTCTTCCTGCGAAAATGTATATGGCTAGGACATGTCCGTCGTCTGGTGGCAAATACTTGCGTGCCACGAAAATTTGGCAGCACCCTCTAGTCACCACTGTGCCACTGAAAAATGAAAAGAAAATATGGGCCGCAAAAGCCACTTAATTTCGTGCCAAAAGCTTGTGGCAAGCCACACAACGACACATATCGTGGCAAAAGACTCGTGTTATTTAAGTGAAAAACTTCAAAGGAGCATAAGCCAAATTCAAAAGTGACATGACTTTTTGGGCAGACATTCCGGATTCATTTACAAGGTGTGTGACCGACTAAGGTTCGAAATTATGTGTCACCTCTCTGTCATGTGTCAAACAGCTTCGCCGGTCATTCATATATGGAGTGTAATGTCTCCCAATCGTTTAATGCCTTGTGCACCTTTGCTGAAAGCCATGATGAAGCTGTGATCCAAAATGATGTGAAAGCAAAATATGTTGCCTCGACATCCCACACTCATGCTCGCTCCTTCAGAAAAAAACTTCGCAAATGTGAAATTTTCATTGGAATATAGTTTCGAATTCACCTGAAGCGTGTTGTCATAAGTGCTTTATTAAATCGCGCCAAGGGATTGAGCTCGTGAAGCACGCAGCATTCATCATTGAAAGCTGAACCCCAGTTTGAAATCTCAATGTGCCACACAACCTGGCCTACGTTCCAGCCTAGTCTTGGCATTTAAAGTGCTTTGATACCACTGAACAGTGGCGTGGATGATATTCCAAATAGACTTGTCTAGACGCGGAACATACTATCGGCTTGAACTGCAAGCGTGCACACATTCCTAACCTAACGGGGTTACTTCTTAGCATGGAACTAGGGAAACCTTCCAGTTCTCCCTCCATCACTGAAAATAAAAAAAAAAGAGTATACCACACTGACAGAAAGCAGATATTGAAAGCAAGCGCTGCCAGCATTAATTTTATGCATTATGTGTTCCACGTTCTCTGACCGTTGTTCACATAGCACGAGGCTGGCCGTCATTAAAGGAAACTATGTTTCCCTGTGTAACTTAACATTTTGCGTGTTCGCCCCTGGTGGCTTTAAGTTCCGCGTCTATTAGTTATGGGGTCCGCCTCCAGCAATAACAGAGCTTCTATTCCTTTGTATTGTTCTTTGTGTCTCAATTCTTTATTTTCTTTGTCACTTTCTAAAGCACCTTAATAACCCTTGCATTCTGGAGGCGAAGCTTCATCACAGAACCCGGAAAGGTGACTTTAGGCTTAAGAAAATAAATACAGGATAACAGGCAAAAACGTTTCGTAACTTCCGAAAGTTAACAGCTAGATTATTCACGGTTCCATCCATCTTACCGTTCACTTCCATTCTTTCGCGCTTAAGTTCTTGCACGGCTTCTTACTGGTTATAGGAGGGTGGACAACTAAGCCTTAAGATTTATTTATTGTTACTTATTTCTAGAGCATACCTCTTTCTTTCGTAATATATGTCCCTATATGCAAGCAAAGCCTAAGCGTGGATGGCAAACTTGTTCGGCCTATCTGTCTTTCGTTTACATCCACACTGGCTGACACTGCACCTAACATTTGTTTTGCCTTACTGCATCTACACTATCAAGTTATGCAAGATCGTGCTTTTCTCCGTCCTTACCTTAATGTTTTTCTTTTCATTGTTTGCCTGCAGGCCCTTCGTTCATGTGAAAAACAGAAGTGTCAGAGAAGGCTAGCGCCAGCCCTGAAAGCTATCGCGTCGGTGGTGCCTTTTAGGATAGGCGGTGGTGCTAGTTAGAAGAAATCCGGGAAAAAGCATGGCCATCCATCTCCGAGATTAGTTATCCGTGAGAGGTTACGCACATTGCGCAGCTGAGTAAGTGCCTTTGTTCCCTAATTCAAGTAAGCAGAAAGATGACCATGCAGGCCCGTATACACAGCTTTATATTCACAAGACAGTGTAAGTAGGTGAGAGAGTGTATGCAATAAAAAGAAGGCAAGTTGACGGCCAGGTCAGCGTTGGGTACTAGTGCTCTTACTGCGTGGAAAAGCTGTCTATACTTTGTAATATCCAACGCAGTGTCCATTCTTTCGCAAAAGTAATGCCGTAAAAGCGATTGTTATCTTAATAAATTGAACGCAACTCAAAGATAAGAAGATTTAGCACATGGCTGCTGAAGATTGATTTGTAATTCTAGAGGACCATTGAACGTAGAAAACGCAATTGGTGGAAAAAAAGAAACTACCAGTTGTTCCGTGCACGAATACAACCGATGAGCGAAGCTCCTTAGAAATGAGACGCAAACGACCATGCGCCGGATCTCGCAGCTGGCTTTCATGAAGGCGGTAGGGTGGGGTGCAGGTGGGGGAGAGCGTCTGCTGCGCTCGGTGGCGGGAACGACTGAGTGAGTGAGTGTGCGGCGCGCGCAACGCAGGGAGAGAGAGACAGGTTTGGGAGAGGCGTGCTAGCGGTGATGCGGCGTGAAGGACGGAACGCCGCGCGTGGCGTTCCATTGACTATTCATGTTCTGTGTGCAGCCCTAACTAATTTTAAGTGGGAATTTTACTGTCGTTTATTAATACGAAGTTTTTTGGTTTTTTTTTTTTTGCGCCGCACGCGCGGGGAGCGTCTGCTGCTCTCGGTGGCGGGAACGCGCGTTCGCCGCTTTGAGGGGAGAGGATAGCGACGTCGAAAGAGGGAGACAGGTGGGAGAGGGGTGTGAGCGCTGATGCGGCGAGGAGCTTCGACGGCGGCGAAGGCGCCGGCGGACTGCGGGCCTAAAAGCTTCGCTCCTAAAATATATATTCAATGCAACCAGACAGCAACTGATTTGAAGCACGCACGCATGCAGACCCACACAAACACATACACAAACACACATGTCGTTGACAGAGGTCAATATAGGCACGAAAATGAGAGAGGCAGATATCCGGTGGTATCTGTCGCCCAGGATGACACCATCGTTTGATCATGAAAAGCTAGGTTAAGAGCATGGAACCTTACCCACTGGTTAGAGGTGCTGATGCTTTGTTGATAACAGTTAGTAAGAGTTACCGACGTTCCTAGAAACTTTTTTTCTCGTTTCTTTTTTTTTCTTATTTACCGCGATAGCTGTTGCGGACACCGGCGACGGAGGCGGCGGCGGGCAACTAACTCACTGCCACTGCCGTTGTGATCTGAGAACAGCTTTTGCTGTAAAGTCATCATCACGTGATGACGTCACCATATGACGTAAAGATAACGTCAGAAACCGCCAAATTTTTTGACGTTACTGAAACGTCACCATCACGCCACTCTAACGTCACGTGATGACATCATCACATGACATTGCAGCTTGTTCAAAGGTGGGCAAATCACGGAGGCAATGCTAAACCAGGTGAAGTGCCTCCAGCCATTGAGGCTCTGCAATACCACGTTAGATGCAGGAAGCTTTCGAGGGGGGGGGGAGATCAACACATCGACTGAGTCGAAACAGATCGCTTTGACCTTGTAGTCGTCTTAATTGATTGCATAAGGGAGCATGTTAATATCTACATATGATCCTCGGTACTTTAATTTACAAATGAAACTTCAACCTTGATTTTCTACTCTTATAACGAACTTATGATAGGGAAACATATGGCATTAGAATTCTCAGAGTGCAGTTTGTCAATGTAAACCAAGTCATTGTTTCATTTTAGTGTTCCTTTTAGAGCTTCGTTCTTAACCCTTTGTACCCCATCGTCCACATTAGTGTACAGAACATATCAGCGAATTCTGATTAAGCTAGCCAACGCATTCCCTTCAAATCGATTTGGAATGGGGCTATCACTCCCGCATGAAGTAAAGCCAACACTTCTAATCGATTTGAAGGAAACCAGTTGGCCAGTTTAAGCACAATTTGCTAATATGTTCTATCCACATATGCGGACGCTGAGATACAAAGGGTTAAAAGCTCGGTCATTCAAGTAGCATGCTTTGGCCTTCCCTGCGAGAGCACCAATCATAATAAGTTCACCTGCAATTTCATCCTTCTCATCTACCGTCATTCGTATAACCTAATGAGATTTGCCAACATGGCTTGGAGGGTGTGACCAGGTTTCTTATCCTGTGACAACGGCTGATGTGTAAAGTTTAAAAAAAAGTCACAGTTTCACCGCAAGGGTGAAGCAATGAATGCGATAGCAAAAAATTGTAATGTTATACGAAGTGAGGCTGGCAGCTAACTCTTTTTGGATCCGATCTCACGCAACTCTAGAAAACGCTTGTTTAAGAGAATTCTCTTCGCGCTGAGAGCGCAGCACGTAGGAGGGTACACCGGCCCCCCGCCGTCGGCCGCCGAGAAGGGGAGATAACGCGCGCGCCCCCGCTCGTAAAATCGCAGGTCGCTCGAGGGACCCCCCCTCGCGTCTTTTCACGCTCACGAACGACGGGCGGGCCCGGTTATATATATACATATACATATACGGCAAATGACGCCGACGCCAACGGCGAAAACCAGCCGCGAGTGTCCATATAATTGCTATCGCAATAAAAATTACACCATCTCCCGCTAAAGGGAACCATGTGTAGATGTGAAGCAGCGGGCGCTAACGCTTACACTGGCGGCGGCGTTGACGCTGGCGCTCATCGCAGCGTTGCGCAGGAGAGAAAAACTGAGGAGGCGCAAAGCAGGTAGTGATGGAGCAGTGTTTCCTACTGGAACATGCCAATTGCTGCTAATGGGCAATGAGAGACAGAAGACTCCGACTGGGCACAGAGACCCGCACTCCGCTTTTAGTTAACGCGCACGCTGCGAATTTTTATTGTTCAACAACGCACAGGAGAAATCTCCCACCGGCACCACCTTGGAGGTCAAGATCCATTGCCATATATACGGGATGGCCAGTGAACGGTTGTGCAGCGCGAGCAGTCGGTTTTTTCAACCAAGAAACTCGCTAGCAGACGCTGCCTGCGTCGGCGTCGCGAGGCGAGAGAGGGGGGGAGCATAGGAGAGAAGAGAGAGGGGGGGACGCGCATGCGCAGTGGGGTGTGGATGCTGTGGGCAGGCATGCCTAGAGGAGAGAGGGGGGGGAGCGTATTAGAGGAGAGAGAGAGGGGGACGCGCATGCGCAGTGGGAGCGCGGGGGAGGGATGCCTAGAGGAGAGAGGGGGGAGCGCCGCGCGCCTTGTTTTCTTTCCTTCTTTTCTTTTTTTTTCTTGCTTTGCGCCGGCGCCGGCAGAGACAAATAAAGAGGGAGGACAGAGACGAAGAAAGAGGGAGAGGGAAACTAATCTGCCTCTGTTTCACATGCGTTCGTATTCTCGCGCTTTGCGCATCGTGCAGACGCCACCCGCTTTCTAGCGCTCATAAAACTCATTTATCCTCCCGCGTGAGGGGGAGACGCCACAGCTGGCACCGTGCCAGGGAGCTTCAACGGCGACGGCGACGGCGGGGTGCCGGCCTAAGGAGCTTCGCTCCTATTAAAGGAAAACACCGACAGACTTTTAAGTGCTTCTGTGCACAGCACATAAACAGAAATAGTTCACACTCATCGTTCGACGGATTCCGCGAATTTTGAGCGCGAAAGATAAGCGGCTTGCCGATTGCTATGTCCCGGTGATATGCAATCATCCATTGTACTTTGGGCAGAATATCTCGGTGTATTCCACATGTGTTGTTTTCAAGCTAATCTTGTATTGCCTGACAAGTGTCCTGGGTGTGGTAGGAACTGTAGATTTCAGCGCGAAAAGCCCTGCGGCCGCGATCGAAAACAAATGCGACCCTCGAAGGTGTGCAGGTCCCTTCCGTATCTGTGCGCGTTGTTTTAAAATTGCTGAAGCCACCTGGATCGTGGCCTTGTCGGTGATCGGTGGTTTTTTATATAGCAGCGTGATCTTTTACCGAGGTACCTCGTCAATCTCACGTTGCCACATTTCATTGTTGCCTGGATATTAACGCCTGGCCAATGTTGTTGCTTGGAGCAACTGAACTTTTACGCTGATAAGCACGTTCTTGAGGATTCAATTCCCAGCATTGAGGAAGGAAAAGGCTAGAGGGAGCATTGCGCAATGCGATAGAACGAAAAGAAAGAAAGAAAGAAAGAAAGAAAGGAAGAAGGACAGAAAGAGAGAAAAAAAAGAGAGAAAGAAAGAAATTAAGAAAGAGAGAAAAAAAGAGAGAAAGAAAGAAATTAAGAAAGAGAGAAATATGTAAGAAAGAAAGAAAGAAAGAAAGAAAGAAAGAAAGAAAGAAAGAAAGAAAGAAAGAAAGAAAGAAAGGTAGTACATCAGGAGTGGCCGCGCCAAGCTTCGCGAGCCCCTATTTTTTCGGTAGAGAAAAACCCGATTTCATTGTGTTACCTCACTTCTAGCAGGTTTGTTCCATAGTTCAATTTAATGCGAATGTGACCAGCAATTAACAACGATCTGATAATATTTTAGACATGCATGATGAAAACATGGCAACTATAAGATATCGCAGTTTGTTTGGCCCAGCTCGAGAATTTGCCAGCTTTCTTGTGAAAATAGTTGGCAGAGGGATTACGTCGACAATCATTTCTAGGAGTATGACACCCCAGGCCAGCACAAATCCTTTCTTTGACTGCAGTGTGTTTTTCCGTCGAGAAACTTCTCTTGTTCACAGTTCAATCATTTTATTGCGATAGCAATTATATGGACACTCGCGGCTGGTTTTCGCCGTCGGCGTCGGCGTCCGCGTCGGCGTCGGCGTCATTTGCCGTATATGTATATGTCGACGTCGGCGTCATTGCCGTATATGTATATGGGGGGGGGGGTCCCTCGAGCGACCTTCGATTTTACGAGCGGGGGCGCGCGCGTTATCTCCCTTCTCGGCGGCCGACAGCGGGCGGGGAGGGGGGGGGGGCGACGTTCGATTTTACGAGCGCGGGCGCGGGCGCGCGCTTTATCTCCCCCTTCTCATCTCCCCTTCTCGGCGACCGGGCCGGCGTACCCTTCTACGTGCTGCGCTTTCAACGCGAAGAGAATTCTCTTAAACAAGCGTTTTCTAGAGTTGCGTGAGATCGGATCCAAAAAGAGTTAGCTGCCAGCCTCACTTCGTATAACATTACAATTTTTTGCTATCGCATTCATTGCTTCACCCTTGCGGTGAAACTGTGACTTTTTTTTTTTATTTTCACGCCCATCTTACGGTCATCTTAATGTCACTTTTTTTCCTGCGCGTCCTATTATTCCTAATGCAAACAGAGGAGCTAACTGAAGTTTAAAAAGTTCTGAGCCGAAAAAAAAATTAACAACTCAAGTTTACAACAGCAACGGCAACACTAGATGCGTCTGTGCTTACGCGAACACGCTGGGAAAGTTTGAAAAAATTCAATCGAAAACCGCATACGATGAGAAATCGCAGAGGCGCTCGCGAAAACAACGTTCCGAGGAGAAAATAAAAATGAAATTATATTTGTTGAAGTACGACAACAGAATTGAAAGCCAAAATGATGGCACGCGCGGTTAGTTAAGCCCCTTTGCTTATTCAAGCGAGATTTTTCCAGTTTAATCTCAGCTTTACCAAAAAAGACATCAACAAGAAAGTGGTTAACAGTGACACAGGCAAGCTGTGCTAATTTAAGTATTTGTTGTTGTCAATGTTAACGGTATGATTAACGCTGTGTTATTGCACTGTGCTTGAGGCTATGTTATTGTTAAAGCAACGCTTGACTGTGTGTCTTTCATGTCTGTCGGAAATCATTGTTATTCCTCGTTAATAGCTCCGCTCTCAACCATGGATAATGAATCAGTAACCAGCCGGAACAACAGCCCTGAGTTTTAGTTTAATTAAAGTTCGAGCTAGTTACTTGCGCGCCGTAGAGTATTAAAGTTTGCTAACCCCGGAGAAGCAGCACTAACTCCGAAACGATGCTTGTTAGTCTAGGTAAGCTATGCTCTAGTTAAACATTGCTGCAGAAGGAAAATTAAACGTATAGTTTGCCCATCTTGTACGCGTTGTTGCTTGCGTTGAACCCCATTATCATTAACGTAAATAAAAATTACGCACGTGTGCTAAGCTTCGCCTCCAAAGAATAACTGCCTTTCACTCGGTACAGCCTTTTAATTAAACACATGGAAAGTAACGCTGCTCTCGGTTTCTTCAGAGAGCTATTTTTTGCGTATTACAGTCGTTCAAAAAAATATCTGAATTGATAATTGTGTTGTGCGCTCGACTGCTGACCCGAAGGTCGCGGGATCGAATCCCGGCCGCGGCGGCCGCATTTTCGGTGGAGAAAATGCTTGAGGCCCGCGTACTTAGATTTAGGTGCCGTTGAAAGAACCCCATGTGGTCAAAATTTCCGTAGTCCTCCACTACGATGTCTCTCATAATCATATCGTGGTTTAGGGACGTTAAACCTCCGCAATTATTATTATAAATTGTGTTGTGTAAAGTGCGCTGTCTCTGACAGCAGGTATTCTTTCCATTTTTGACTCCCGTGAAATGAGTGCAAGGCAGTAAACCATACGCTCGTCTGCTTCGGCTTTCTACATTTCCGTTAAGTCCCTGTCTGCCTGACTTTTCCTGTTATAGATATCATTGTACGCAACGCCGTTGGTTGAGCTTGTTCGTCATACAGACTTACGCAAATAGCTTGGTGCGGAGCACGCGAGGGGAAAAAAGTCCTTGTATATAGAAGGAACAGCAACTAGCGACTGCTTTCATTTGTTGCCGAAAACGAGCATATATATAACCACGACACCATCGGGACATACGAAACACCACCACCGACAAAACAGCAAAAGAATTCAGACATGTGCTTGGTCACAATCATCACTTTAACGTTTTTTTACTATTCATAAACCTCATGAACTATCTGACAGAAGATTGGGATGATGACCACGTCCGAGTTAGGCTCAGCTAGAGATTGCTTATTCCGTACACACACACACACACACACACACACACATATATATATATATATATATATATGTGTGTGTTCATTCTGATGCAGCATTCTGATGAAGCTCGGACCCCGAGCGAAACGTAAATAAAACTGCTTCGCACGCGCGTCTGTTTGACTTTTTTGTGAATATTGCACCGGACCTAGAAACCCTTTGTTCCTTCGATATATATATATATGTATATATATATATATATATATATATATATATATATATATATATATATATATACATATATATATATATACAATAAAGTCTTTTTTTTGTTTTGCCCGGAGAGTGGGACGGAAACAGGGTCGATCCCCTCTTCCCACCGCCTCGCCCGAAGGAACCGGACTTAAAATAAAGTTTATTCATCCATTCATTGTTATATTCCTGGCTACAGGCTTCTCTAAGTTTTCCTCGGAGGCAGCTTTGCACACAGAACCTAATTTGAATTGCGCTCGTGCGTTACATTCATGTTTATTTCATGTTAAGGTTACCTTGCATTGCGTTCTTTGTAAGGCCTTTTGTGCAGCGGTGTTCAGGTGATGACGACTGGAAACACATTTAGGCCGACATAAACCACGCTTACCATTAAAATTCAAGTTTCCCATTCGTTCTTCGTGGGGAATCGCTCTTTATGTCGTCGCGATAACTGTGGGCATGTGAATTTAGTTTGGGGTGATGTATATGTTACTGTCAGTTCGGCTGCGCGAACGTGTCACTTGTCCGGTCGGCGCTCAGCGTGTTCATCTCGGCAAAGTTTACCGACTCGCGCACGCTCACGTCTTCGGCTAAAGTTCGCCCTTGCGTTTCTCTTCACAATTCTGGCTTAAACAAACGTGTACTTAAGGGTGTCCCATACATTATCATGTAATCTTCGCGAATGCCAAATGTAAGTTCCCCGCCGACTTCCGTGGTTACGTTCCTGCCTCATGCAGCACTTTCGCCACGCACAACTTCCATCAAAATACTTGCCTCTGTCTCCCATTCTGAATGATACTTACCGTGCAAGTGCTATAACAGTTGTACCTAAGTGTCAGATTAGCACATACAGTAGGCGTGTTCATGAACACGCCTACTGTATTGTTAAGCATTGTTAAGTATTACGAGAATGTGCACATTCTCGTAATACTTAACAACGTGTCCCGATTTTTAACGCGATAGCGTTGAAGGGCTCGTTTCGCAGATGTTCCGGTGGCGGTGTCGATATAAAATTGGTTGTGAGCTATAGAAAAAGAGTAAACGTCTGCAGCCTAGGACTGCTAGGGAAGGCGAGGGAGTTAGGAATGCTCTGTGCAAGGTGTTGTCGTGTATGATTTCTCGCGTTCGCTCACAGTTTTGGTTTATATTTATGGTGCTGAAACCCGGGATAAGCATTGTCCGTGACCGAAAAATTCAGAGAGATGCATATAAAATATATTATAAATGTATCCGGATCGAGTGAGAATCGAATCCAGGGCTTCTGCGTAGCAAGCAGTTGTTCGACCACCGAGACACGGCATTGTTTGGAACTGTTTCGAAAAAAAGCCCTATATGAATGACATCTAGTGGAAGGAGCCTAGTTAACGCATTTATTATTGTGTGGCCGAAGCGTAGAATCGCACCAGGGGTCAAAACATGTTAATTGCAAAAAGAGTGGGCGTTTTAAAGGCCCACCCATTACAAAGCGCTGAGACATATTAAGTCATCATCACCAGCAAAAGCATCGACAAAGTGAGCAGCTTCATAGGTTCGCGTGCTGCCTTGCGGACACGTAGTGGGCCCTCCACCGATTTTCGAAAGGAAAAATTATGATGGGTTGGGCACTGTGCAACTGTACTTGTAGTAGGCATTCTAGGATAGCTTGAAACTGGCATTGTTACGCGCACAAACGTTTCCCTCGTTGAGGCACGGTTGAGGCATGCACTGAGAACCGAAGCAGGCTAGCAAGTTTAAAGTGACGCGCACGAGGCCCGCTTACGCTCTCTCGTTCTACTCTCTTAGGCGAAGCCCAAGTGTCCTCCAAGCTTTTTTTTTCTTTGTGAAACTTTCCAGTGCTAACTTTCGCGGCAAACACAGATATGGCAAAGCAGGCGCTGTGCTCAGTATAGGTTTATTGCAATAGGCACTCGATACCAAAGGAGGAACTAGGGACATGCGCCATTATGGAAATAGATTCAAGGTAATAGATAATTGGAAGCCTACTGTTTAATATGGCGTATTTAGCTATTTATATTCGTGGTCCTGAAGGGATATAGAGGTGGTGCTGATACGTGTATCGCCTCTCTGCTTGATAAAAGTGGCTTTCGTGAGCTTGAGAGCTTATCTGTCTAGGTTTTAGAAATAATTTTGAGTGCCGCAACTAAATCTAGCGAAAGTTTAAAATCGTGTCGACACGCTCTGTGAGAAGACGAAATTCATTTTGCTGAATACTGCATGGATTAAAATACCATACTTTTGCGTTCTTCTTGATTGCTTAGTTAGATGAAATTAATTGACCCCTTTTTTGAAGCGACAAAGCTGGGAAAAAAATTTCAGTTGAGAAGATTATAAAATTGTTGCGAAATATCCGATTTCTATAGGACTGTGAACGCCTAGCTTTGAGCGCTCAGGAAAAGGCGACAAATGTGGCTGTGAAAGGCAACATGGAATGGGCATAGAAAAGCAGAAACCTGGGCTAGTTGGTATGTAGTTCTCGTTACCGGATAGCGGGCACTGACTAGGGGGCAAAGAGAGAAGAACACGACACAAGCGCTCACTTTCAACTTAACTTGAAAGTGAGAGCTTGTGCCGATAAAGGAAAACGGGAGAAAATCACATACAGACCACCACGCATGCGTCACTACGCAGAACACATAACTGAAGGATACACGTCACACATCACTTTTAAAAAATTAGCCTGACAACATGGCGAGTTGGTAAAACATATCTGCTGAAACTTGCAAGGCGCTAGGCGATGTGGTCCAGAAGAGACACCTGTTTCTCTATTAGGGCCAGTGACGTCTGGCTCACACACCTCTGACCTTCCTTTTTGATATGGAACGCCTCACAAATCTCTCTCTTAACCTTGTCCGAGTGACGGGACAACACCGTGGTGCCTTTGAAATCCGCGGAGCACCCGCAGTCCCTGCAATGCATGCATTAGTGTGTGGAAAAAGCAGGAAATTTAACTGCATTCCTGTGTTCATTAAGGCGCAGATTCAGACATCTGCAATTTTCCTCCGTTTCCCTTGATTAAGCTTTAGTTGAAAGGGCGCGCTTCTGTCGCGTTCTTCTTTGTTTGTCCCCGTAGTTAGTGCGCGCCCTCCAGTACATGGGATGGACATTTTTTGAGGTGAGGGGAGCTCAGAGCAAAATGAGGTTTGAAGAGAGGCTAATGAGTATGAAAGAGAGTACACTCTTAAAAGTGTCCGTGAAATCGACGAACAAAGTCTACGTAATCTTGAAGGATGCTTGTCTGTTTATTGAAATATACAAGTAACCGCCCTAAATACTAAAAATCCTGTCCCGTTTTTTGAGGTACAGAAAGTGTCCCCGTGTTTAATGGGCCACTTGCGAAAGGTGTAAAAGTTGGCTTCGCTCTCTAATTATTGTTTTAATTAAGCGGGTGGTAAACCATGTGAGTGATTCTTAAGAGGGAAGAAAGAGGAAATTGAGGGAAAATGGAGGAAGAGTGCTCGATAACTGTCTCTGTAAAGGACATAGACGTTTATAGACGTCTATGTCATGGGTGGGACAGTTGGGTGGGAAACACAACTGGGTGGGAAAGTGAAGTGAGGGTGAGGAGGATAAAAAAAGAGGAGGGGAGGGTAAAGAATAGCGTATATTTATTTATTTGACACTACTGCTAACTCCTAGTGGAGTCGTTGCAGAGTGGGAATACAATCATGAATCACACATAAAACTTTTTAAGGAAAACAGTTTGAGGAAAATGAATACAATATGAAGCAAAGAACAAACACAACTCGCTAAGCAAAACAATAGCATAGGATGTAACAATAGCACAATTAAGATGAAGAAAAGAACAAAGACAACTCGCTCAAGCTAGACATAAGGCAAAAGGCATGAAATACAAAGGAAGGAACTTTACATAATCAACTGGCAAGCAACGAGTCAAACATATCCGTGTGTAGTCGATTGAAGAACAGTGCGATTGAGTGAGGCCGACATAATTGTCAAAGCGAAATATAGCTCTTAGGCGCCTTGAACCTTGGTTCATTGTCTAAAGTGCATTCATAAAAAGACTGCCTGTCAAAGACCACCTAGTGGTGGAAGTACAGAAAAAACCTCCTATATATAGAACTCGGGTAAATCGAATAATCATTTGCATAGCACTGTTTTCGAATACGACAATGCTTTAACGTCAATTAATATGAAGATCTACAGCCACATCGAACAAAATCAGCCGGAGCATTTGATACATCAACTACATCGGACAGCATGAAACACCCCAAGAAGTCGGCTTTCCCTCACAAGAGGCTGTCTTTTGTCCTCGGGTGACCAACTGACGTATTTTTGCGAATTCGATATATGCGGGTTGACTACCCGTAAAGGCGATAAAATGAATTCTCGAAGCGAAATCTACTGTGCCTGCTTTTAAGGGCGTCGGATGAAATGACACCAAGATTTTCTCGCGCATCATCGACGTGACTTCGAACATCTAGCTAAAGGCATATATATATAAAAGAAGTACCGAGAGGTACCAACAGGTGAAACAGGCGATGTTCTTAAGCATAGGCGTGCGCAGGGTTCACCTTAAGGGCAGGGGGGGGCGAAGGTTTGTTGAAGAGTGCCCCCCCCCCTCCCTATCATGCCAACGTGTAAAGCTGGCTTTGCGCCCCTCCCCCCCCCCCCTGGGGCACGCCTATGTTTGCAAGTGCACCCGTTCGTTTCTCCAACCACAAATGCACCGGACCTACCGCACTTCCTCCTAACCTCACCAACCAACCTTCGCAACTCCATGTTTCGTTTGTAAAAGTTCGTCATTCTCTCTTTTCGAGAGATCTTTTCTCATGAAACTTGCATCTCCCGCTACGACTGATTAATACAAAGAAAAAAAAATGTGGGCGTTGGAGGGGGGGTAGCGACTGACACTTCGCGACAAATATGTATCGGTGTGCTTCTCGTTCTCTCCCATGGCTATTTACGTTCCTTCAGATAAATATTTTGTGTGTGCATGTGCGCGTGTGTTCTTTCCGTGTTTCAAAGCCGCTAGGCTAAGCTCACGTCTTGACGGAAGCGGAGCAAGGTAGCAAGGGCAGAACGGGGACGATCGTCACAGCCGGTGAGATTCAGCGTGTCTCGAAGCATCGCACAGGTCAGCCCGACAGGGTCAACAGGGTGGCGAAAGAGCAGGATGAAGAAGGGGGGAAGAGTGAGAACATAAAACACGAGGAGGAGGCTGCACTCCGCAACTCAGTTAAAATCAACCGCTGCACTTGAGCCAATCACTTTAAATCAAAGACAGCGTGCTGGACCACGTTTAGCAAAAGAAAAAAAAAAAGAAAACCAAATAAGAAAGATAAATAAGTTTGCTCCATGCTTGTATAATTATAATGTTTGTTGATATTAGGTGTCTTTATTACTGCTGTCAGTCATCGAATGGGGATATATTGCAACGTGCGTGATCCAACCACTTCAACCAAAAGCCACACGTGCGGAACTACGTCAGATTGTCCAAAGCGCAGCGAGAATGCATGGAAGGAGTGAGGGACTTTCGCGGTGAACTACCGTGCCGTGCAGGACCCGTGGGCTTTCGCGAAAGTGGAAGCCGCGTCAAAAGCCAACATTGCGGTAATTTGGGCAATATTTAATACTACGTCATTGCAACATAATACTGCAGCGACTCACCGCATAGAGAACGTGTTTGTGTGTTGTGAAGCTGGGATTTTGTATATTTCCTTTTTTTTGTATATATATACACTCGCATAATCGCATGTTGCATTTTTGTTCAGACAGCTGTCAAACTCCTAGAGCAAGAATGGGGGGTACTGGTTACTTTAATGTTTCATATAGTGGTTTTGGGACGTTAAACCCTAACAATTATTATTGTTAATATCCGGATATTGGTACAGCATTTTCTATAATACGTATTTTGATGCACACACTTGTGAAGTAATGTAAGTTTACTTGGCATTACTTTTCTTTCAAATGTCGGAATTTAACACAAGCATTGCACTCGGTGAACCTTGTTGTACGCTACCTCATAAGTGAAAATAAGCCAAAAGTATTGCGGTCGTCTGGCCGTCTCTATTCTTTTTTTGTTTCCTTTACGTCTTCCCGATGTGCTCTGTTCATAAGTTCATAATAATATGGTGGAGGCTAACGAATTGTCGAATAAAGCGGTGTGCATATGGCTAGAAAACCACTGGCGACAATGAGTAAAATACTCGTAGTGGTAATGAAGCGGTCACTGCGCGTATTTCAGCTGACTGCGCGTGTAATTTATCTTAATTCTTAGATGCTTGATGTTATTGGCCGATTAGCCGTGCGAAAAAAGTTTCTTTTCGTTCCTTATTTGTGCCTGTTCACTTTGCGCGTTTTTACGAACGCTCCAACGTTCTGGAACTCCATCACTGGAACTAGGTCACGCTGATGCCGCTTGATACACGAGTTTTTACAAGCTGTTGTTGCCCCCCGGCCTCCGAGATCGTGCGCCGGCGCACAATCTTAAAGGCCATGCATGAAGCAACAATCGAATCCGAAAGGAAAAAATCAGCACGCGATTAGTACGTTGTTGAAAGTAGCACAGATAGATGTCATTTCAACATGCCCACATTTGCCTCATTGACATTTTGATAATTAGGTGAGTATTTTTGGAGTTACGAATTTAATTATGACCAATTAATTAATTCACATTAACGAAAAAATAGAAGTGGAATAATATGCACAAGGCCTGCTTCGCGTAACGCCGTCCCGCTTTTTTTAAATCATGCTGCGTGATAAGTGGGACACCCTGTATATATAAATCATCATTGACAGAAATGTATGCCAGTTCAGTTAAGTTTATTAAGCTAGTGCATGCCTTGCTTGTTGCTGTATTTGCCTGGGAAAAAACCATGTCGTTTATTAGTCCTGCCATTACATGTCTTTGTTTGATGAACCAAACATAATCTGTCTTATATCAGCTCTTTTAATAGTGAAGTAGTACTATTGCAGAAGCTTCTTATCATAAATGGTTTAGGCTGTGATGGTGTATCAATAACATTACTTGATTGTGTGGTACTGTAGTTATCCCTTTCCTTTGTGCTTTGCAAAGAAGCATGAAGCCAAAAGGTGGGTCTTACGTGCAGTATTCACAACCAAGTGGTTCATTTAGGGAAAGTGGTTACAGTGCTGAATTAGTTTATGCATTTGTTAAAGGAGTACTGACACGATTCTGAGGCACCCCAAAAGGGAACTCTCTCGTTTCCATAGTGTGCACTGTCATCGCTCTCCACACACCGGAGCCACACAACGCGTACAAAATATTATACATTGATTTTAAAGTTCATCACCCAGCATCTGCAAGCCAGCCCCACTGCAATGGACATTATCATGACAAATCAACACAGCTCACTGGGTTCGCGAAATTTGCGTCCTGCATGCAGCCTAAGTCGCAGAAATCACTCTCAGAGTCACTGGACGACAATGCACTCATCGTTGTTTACGTGAACCACGTGCGACTGACAGCAAACAGGCAACTGTTGCTAGTATGTCGCGAGTTGCAGTCTTCCCATGACGTCAGAGCAGTCTTGATACGTCACTGCGAAGCCACCCTCTCGATACCTAAACCGAAATTGCTGTTTTAAGGTAGCGGTAATAAAAATATATTCGATGCATTCCCATGCACCGCGACACTCTTTTTAGGGTTCTCGACACCCACGTTTTTTTTTAAAGCAACAATCCGAAAATATTTAAAATTCGTGTCAGTACTCCTTTAATTGGAGAATGTCATTTCTGATATGTCAACACGGTATCTGATTACAGAATTCTGGACAGTGCGGTTACTGATTTTGTGGCATGTCAAGCACTATGAAATTGGACTGATGAAACAAGGGGGAATGGATTAAGGCCTCGTTGTCCTTGTTAGACACAACCTGCCAAAGCGAACAGTTAATTAAGCCAAGGAAGGCACAGGGGAGATTATTTTAGTTTTTAACTGTAGTGTGGTAAATATGACGAATTGAAAGGAATCAAGTAAACGAAAGAGACACTTGCTGTTGCCATGGAATGGATCTGAAACCTCTGGGTAGTGCATCTGATCCTCCACCAATGTGGCTACGACAGCGGTAGATGTCTCATCTATCCCAGAACCTCTATGTGTTTAATCCGAAGACTACATGCCAGTGCCACTTGTGGCCATTGGTAGCTGGCCAATGAACCCTCGCATGCTACCCGAAGCCATCAAGTCTGCCTTGACGCGACCCTAGCGATGAAAGTACGAAAGAAGCATAGTGAATTAAACACACTTGAAGTGAACAGGACGAGGCATGCGTATGAATTGACTTTAGTGCAACAAGGTTGATTTTTTGAAGAGCTTAAATCTGGGCATGTTGCCGAAACATACCCAAGATTTAAAAACATGCAAGAGCAGCAGAGGTGACAGAAAAAATAAGTGTTCAATCTTTCCTGTACCCTCTGGTGTTCTTACACTTCTACAAAATCTTGAGCTATCTTGAAATCTTCACATTCATGATGAAAGGCCATAAGGTTGGCTGATTACAATCCATTGTGCACATAGAGCACACATTAATTTATTTAATAATGTGATGAGAGTGCTGATAGAGTATTCTAGGCAAATTACTTTTTGCAAGCTGCGTTTTTCATCGTTTTTTAGTAGTCAAGTGCGGGCAAGCTTCACATAAAATCCATAGCTACATTTGTCTGCAAAATTCATTACTCCAATAAACTTGCTTTAATGCTTCCTGAGCTCATAATTCAAGGTCAAATTTTAGTATATCAACATATACCTGTGTTTAGCTATCATGCTTGCATGTACTACTTGCGTACTGTGAGGCCTCTACTCTGCAGAAGCTGATGGAATGTTTTTTTTGTGGATGTACCCAGCGCAGACAACTGACCATTCAAGGGACTCAAGCAGTGGACAGCTTGCTGTGAAAGATCGGAGCATTCTTCCTTAGGTCTGGACGAGCCCATATTAAGTGGTAGGTATTTGTTTCCATGCCTACAAATGGGCAGTTCGGCCATTTTTGACCAATCTAGAAGTGATTGGGATTTAAAAACAGCGCAAAATAGAGAAAAGGGACTAAAGAAGAGACGACACGGCGCTGACTAGCCCAACTTTCGCTTCTAATCTAGAAGTGAAGTCGAGAAGGTAGTTCTTGGCTTGTTGCTACATAATGTGAGGAAAACAGGGCACACTTAGACAATGCCGGAGTAGGCAGCATGACACAAGCTGTATACAGAAATATTTATTTAAAATAGCAGGGAATGTTACTTGAAAGATGTGACGCAAAGTTAGAAACGAGAAGAAACAAGGGAGAAAGAACGCCAACCAATAAACCTAGCACGGCAAGAAGCAAAAGCGATCAAGAGTGCGTAGTCCTCAGCCTGAGTAGAAGGTGAAACAGACTGGAAAGGGCCCACTGTAGAATAAATGAAGTTTAATAGTACATTTTGTTGGGCCAGTTGGTGTATCGTTACTTGAAAGACGTGCGCTTGATTGCTTTTGCTTCTTGCCGTGGTAGATTTATTGGTTGGCATTCTTTCTGTCTGCTTGTTTCTTCTCGTTTCTAGCTTTGCATCACGTCTTTCAAGTAATGATTTCAAGTAACGAGTGGCAAGAAGTTTACTTCACAAATCATCCTATGAGTGCGCCCGCACTATCAAGCGCACTGGCAGGAAACGTAATGTAATGGCTACATGCATGAGATTGCTCATAATCTCATGAAAATTGCTGGTTGCTTTGACGTATCTGTTGTGTTTAGTGCCCCTCAAGGACTACTCAGCCTTCGCAAAATTAGTGTGCTTGGGAAGAAGCCACCAGTGATGTGCTGAAAGAAACATAGATCTAAGTTCATTAGATGTCCTGATCACCCAGTGTATAAGATCTCGTTGAGTTGTGGAAAGTTCTACAGCGGCCACTCTATTATATACCTTAAGGATCATTTCAGAGAGCACTGCAGCAATGAGGAAAACACAAAGGCAGGGCTCTAGCCATGCTATTCGACTCATGTGGGTTTCGACATGAATGTGATGAATTTGACAGGATTGACAAAAATTGAAGAAGTTAGTCCTGAGATAATTCAAGCCGAAATGATTGAACATTGTGCACACGGTGTGTTTGTACACTTTCTGTTAGTTTGTGCGAAAAGGAACTTTCATTCCTTTGTGCCGATTTCAGATAGTTTGCTGTCATGCCTGTGTGACATGCGCACTCACTTCACCTATTTCTGTCCTTATGTATTTTTCTGCGGTTTCAGATAAACATTTGTTATAGTTAGCACTGGTGCCGTGTTGCTTTCTCCGTCTCAGTCTAAATGTGCACTATTTACTATTTTACTCACCCATTCGAGGGACTTATTGCGCCTATATTATGAGGAGCTCCAACACAGGAAACAGTATGTAATAGCAAGTGCTTGTCATATTGATCAAACAGTCGCGCAGTTGGGTACACTTCACGCTGTTGTTCTGGGTCACCTAAAATGTGGCCGGTTGGATCAGCATGATGTGACTTGTACCCATAGGTCGGCAAAATTGTGGAGCTCACTCAGACTCACTCATGAAATATATTTGACGCTTTGGACTCACTCGCACTCAGACTCACCAAATTTTTTTTCAGCCGGACTCACACTCACCAAAATTTTCTTCAACCGGACTCACTCAGACTCAAACTCAACAAAGGATTACTCACCCGGATTCACTCAGACTCAGACTCACAGCTTGATCTGAGTCCGAGTGAGTCGACTCATGAGTCCGTTAGCTTTGAATTAGCTTTTTCGACCATAGTTTCAATGCTTTTCAACATCAGTATCTCATGTTTTTGGCGCTAATCTTCGTGCCTTTTGATGTAGTACCTTCGAATACGAGTTGTGAGTGGTTGCGAACCAATAAGGACATTTTTCTTGAAAGAGATGACAACATAATATATATTTATCAAGAACTTCCCTGGAAGACTTGGCGGGGATGAGGTCAAGGCACCCCCCTACGTAATTCACGCCTCTGATCAATAAATATTGAAATAGTGTACGAACGATACTGATTTGGAATACGCGTGAATAGACGTGACTAAAAGGTGAATTCAGGTAAGGCTGATAGTAAGGGTGAAGAAGAGTAGATAGGACCAGGTCGGGAAATAAAAGTGGAACTCACTCAGGCTCACTCAAGAATTATACTGTGCACTTTGGACTCACTCAGACTCAGACTCACCAAAATTTTCCTGAGCCGGACTCACTTGGACTCCCACTCACGAAAATTTCTTCAACCGGACTCACTCAAACTCGCTATAAGATTACTCACTCGAACTCACTCAGACTCACGGCTCGATCTGAGTCTGAGTGAGTCAGTGTGAGTCGACTCATGAGTGAGTTCGCCGACCTATGCTTGTACCCAAAAGAAATGTCTTCAGAAGGGCGCTCACCATTTACACACTTGAGCTCAAATAAAGAACCAAGGCTTGCACTTCATTACAGCCTCTACAATGGAAATCTCAAACTTTTTGGACGTCGCATGCTTTCTGCTGCTTACAAGTTGCCTAAGTGGTCACTTGAACCGATCCTGTCGCTCTCTTGTCACCTTTGAATGACGCCAGCTTCTTTTCCGACGAGCCCGGGAACTCACTAACACTACTGATGAAATCGCCCCCCATGGCAGTGATTTCGTAAGCATGTTTACAGCCTCGCAGGCCTCTGTGGTGTAGTTGTCACTGCAGTCAAATTCATCGTGCTTCATTGGTTCTCTTTACACAGCCTCTTTAAAAGTGTGTGACTGCTCCTTTTGTAGAATAAAGTCACTTTTTTTTTCCTGCATTCAGTACACAAACCCCTAGACAACAAATTTGAAACATAACTTACTTAGATGTGGTATGTGTTGCCCTCAGAATGAAGCCCAATACATAAAGCGAAAAAAGTTTTTCCAGAACGGTGGCAAAAAATACACTCAAATTTTTTTAATGATATATGATATCAATAGCTTCAACAGTAAAGAGAAGTGGGTGAAAGCATGCCTGAAGCTATGTCCTGTTAATGGCTGCAGCCGACTGCGCTTTCATGTGGGACAGCCACTCAAAGATGGACAAAAAATGACTCAATAGAACCTGATTTCCTGTGTCAGTGTCTCTCATTGAGATGCCTTTTTCATTTGCTTTTTTATCATATATTTTTCACTCCTTCCTCAGTGAAAGTAGGCTGATCAAAACTGAAACAAGTGAAAACGTTTTTTTTTCCATCAAGCTGTCCAACTAAACTTTTTTCAGTGTACAGTTCCATTCTTTATGAAGCACTTCAAAAACTTTTCTACTGAAATATACATAATGCAAGCTCCCTCATCCTGTGAAGCACAGTGTTTAAAGCCAGGGGCATCTGAGCTTCTGTGGATTTTTGTTCTTTCTAGTGCACGATTGCAAGCTTCAGTAGTTGCCATGCCTTAAATATGTGCTGTTGGTAACATTTTGACTGTTTAAATAATTTTTGTTCATTACTGAGCTCTATCGCTGCATTGGTTCTACCTATATTGTTGAGATGTACAGAAAAAGGGGGGAATAGTTTGCTTTTTCTTTGAAGGTTAACTTTCGGGAGAGTCCTTTGCTTTGTTGGTGGTCAATTAAAGCCTCATTTTAGTTGTAATTATGAACTACATAAATTAAAATACCTAGCATTAGTGATAAAATTTTGGAAAAAAAGATACTCAGTACATCACATCTTTTTGCCAAGGATGAATACATAAGAGATCAGCTTCAGTTTTCTCTGTTCTGAGGTGGAGTTTTATTTTGTAGAGTCACTCTTAAGTAGGGTTTCAGATTTGACAAATGATTTTGTGTGTTTTTTTTAAGATATATGGGAAACAAGAGCTTCCAGTCATTAAGCATCATTGTCTTCATTAGCATACTGCAAAAACATTGCTAGGAGCCTGAGTGTTACTATGTAATGGCAGCATTTAGGTCTTCATTTTAGATTCCATAGCTAGGGCTATTGTGGCCCTACATTATTTTTTTTTGTCGGCCATTCATTCTGTTTTCATTCTTTCTCAGCCTCATTTTAATAAGTCATATGTTTCGGAAGTACTTCAAAGGTACCACAGAATGTAAAGTGCACTCTCACTTATGCCCGTGTAGTTAGATGCCTGTACAATTGTGAGCAAGCTTAACACGAACGCTCCGCAGCGTGTCCTGAAACAGTTTGATTGATGCTAGCGCCACGTAGCTTTGGGTTCTGTTGCTGAGATGTTGCCCATGCATGCCAACATACTATCCAAGCACACGGAGGTATTATCTCCGCAACAGTGCTCAGCACTTCGTGGCTGGAATGTCGTCTGCGTAGAAGTCATTTGTCTTTTTTTTTCTTTGAACGCTACATTTATTCACTGGTGTAAGAGTTTTAGGAACACATGCCCTGTCTTTTATGAGTTTGAGCATGCTGTGCATGCATCAAAACTCAAGACATGCTGCTGTGTGGGTCGTTTGATTTTGCAAGGTATATGCAAAATTTAATTATGACAGATTGCCTTTCTTTTGGTTCAGTTGTCCTGATCTCTTTTGTTTCTTCTCTTTCCAGATGAGCCAGGGTGCAAACGGTATATTCGTGCAGTTTGGCAGAATAAACCCCATCTTTGTGCGTTCAGAGCAGCTGGATGTTCACTGTTTACTTGGCAAGAAGATGTATGTATGCATGCATGCTTCCTGCCACAGCTCTCCGCTGTCTCACACATTGTAGGAATCACAGTGAATGCTATAAGATTGGCTGAGGAATATATGCGCCAACTAGTGCATTTTGTTGCTTTACAATATGACACCACACTGTGCTTAAAGAGCTGTAATTATAGGTGTTGTGTGGTGAAGAAAGTCATGGGGCTTTACTTGCAGCTACCGCAATGGTTATTGACTGATGCCAGCGGCAGCTTCTACTTTGCTTCTAAGAAGCTGTTAGAGAGAGGATAGATGTATTATGCAGTGATGGCGACAAAAATTTCCACTGGATGTTTAACAAAAGTCATCAGGACAGACATACATGCACATATAGCCCCTGTTGAAACGTATATGAGGCTAAAAGTGCCATGATATTTGGTCTGCCAATTTATTTGTTCTGGCTGAACAGCAATATGTGTTCCTTTATTACCAGGCTATTTGTGATTGGCGTCCAACTATATTTGCACCAATTTCATCCTGACTAGATGAGATTTTGTCAGACCCTCGGCTTCTTAAAGCCAAACTACATACAATTAATTTTTATGTGGTGCCAGGACACTTAAGTTGTCAATAAAGTAACCGACAAAATACAATCTCACTTGTAGCCCGACATACGTGTCAACAGGGCAGTGTGTACATGCATGTCTTTCCTCGTGACTGCTGTTTTAAGCATCCATGTAAATTTTCGTCGCAATCACTACGTAATGTGCTTATCCGCTCTCCAACAACTTTGTAGCTAAGTAGCAGCTGCTGCTGGCATGAGTCAATAACCATGCGGTAGCTGCATGTAAGGCACCGTTACTTTCTTCACCACGCAGCATTCATTATTACTACTTTTTTAGGCACAGTGTGGTGTCAAGTTGTGTGCATTGGTGACTGTTAGGCAACAAAATCACTATGTGGCGCATATCATATTCCTCATTACATACGAAATTTCCAAGGAGCATTGCATACAGCATTCCTTGGGTGACATTATATACATTTCTAGGCAACATTACGTAAGGCATTCATACGGATACATTACGTACGTTTCTACGAGACATTACGTACGTTTTTAGGAAACATTACGTACAACGTTCGTAGAAGACATTACGTACAACGTTTTTAGGAGACATTACGTACAACGTTCCTAGAAGACATTACGTATGACGTCTTTAAGAGAAATCACGTACAAGATTTTTAAGGAGACTCCGTTTAAGGAAATTGTAATAATTTTGAAAAAGGAAAAGTATTCGGCGACACTTTACCTTCAGCTTCTTACGTAAACAGGGGTTCAGATTTTTAACAGTGTAGATGTGCAGAGAAGGTGTTCCGATATTTATATAGGAAGAGCGTTGACACACAGTGGAGAAAGATAACTAGGGGGGTCTATAGGAAATATGAGGCCGGTAGTGTAAATGCTATTTCCAAAAGTCAGAGAGGCGGACAGGATTTACCGGAGGGCAGTGATGGAAAAAAAATGACTGAGTTGCTACCGAAAGCACAAAAACAAAATGAGGAGGGAGGCGTTTTATGATAATTGAAGGAGAAGCGCTTTTCTGTTTGAAGCGGGGTCTGGTTTCCTTAGAATGCGTAGTTATAAAGCGAGATTCAGGAAAGAAGAAAAACAATGCACATGCTGCGGAGAAACTAAGGAAACGACGGAGCACCTTTTGATTGAATCTGGAGATATCCACCCAGGTTTACGTTTCGGCATGAGCCTTCATTAAGCCTTGGGTGTTAGGGAAAATAATGGAAACCTGAACACACCCGCGACAGAAACAAGAGACGGTTAGAGTACTGCTGGCAGAAAACTAGAGACAGAAGACTCGAAAAAAAATAAGAACACTTAATAAGAATAAGGGGCAGAAAACAGGGCTGAGAATTTTTTTTTCTGTATAGTAAGATCGATTTAATAGATGTAGAGAAGGCATCAGGCAGACACAAAAAAGAAGAGGCAAAAATGATTTTTTTTTGCCAAGCTGGCGGACACACGTGTCCCCACCACATTATAAAGGGGACGCTCATAGCATCCATCCATGCATCCATGTATTTTGCTTATGACTGCAGAAGCGATAACCGCTGCGTCTGCTTATCGCTGGCTTGAGACGCAGCGAGGGAAGCATGTGGTTTGTTGGAGGATCGTTAGGGAACAGTGCAGCGCGGTGCATGTATTGTTATATTTTTTGTATTTGGCAGGCATCTGTAGTATACAGAAAAAGTAATATAGCCTACTCAGTAGATAGAAAGTTAGAAACTGTCTAATTAAACGCTTAGCAAACCAATTTACAACTTTCTCATTTGAATTCTTTGCCCGGCTTCGCTGCTTCAGAAGTAAGTTAACTTATCTGACTTTATTGAGCCAATACATAAAATACAGTGACTTACTCCATGCTGTAGTCAGCAACATGTGTTTCGTCGCGTGGTCATAGAGTGCGTAGCACATTTGTGAACTGTGGCTTGAGTTAGCTGGAGCACCATTTATGAAAGACCAGACATTCGCGTAGGTCTTTCAGAATTCCGAGTCCCACGTTGCACCGCACTAAAGGGTTCTCTCACTTTCGAGCAGTGCGCCCGAGCGAAATCTGAGAATATTCAAATCGAGTAGGGCTTCCCTCATTGCTGTGGAAGACGTTTTATACTGAATCGGCTGGGACAGATATCTATGGCTTCAATTTCAATGGGACGGCTGGTATTATTAATAACTGTTGGGGTGTAACGTCCCAAAACCACGAAATGGTTATTAGAGAAGCCGTAGTGGAGGGCTCCGGAAAGTTCAACCACCAGGGGTTCTTTATCGTGCTCCTAAATCTAAGTACAAAGACCTCAAGCATTTTCGCTTCCATCGCAAATGCGACTGCCGCGGCCGGGATTCGACCCCCCCGACTTGCGGGTCAGCAGTCGAGTACCATAATCACTAGACCACCGTGGCGGGTGATGGCTTGTAATAAGCCTGTTACAAGTGAAAACACCAGCGACAGCAACAGTAAAGCTAATCGCAATATCACTGGCAGGTAATTACGTGGCCCACAGCGTGCATTTAGTCCAGGTAACAATTTCTACCCATTACATATTCACAGAAGGCAGTGTCGTAGTCAGGTCACCGCGCAGAACGTAGTGTCCCGATTAAAGAGATACAGCTCCTTCAATGTATGTACTATGTAGCCAATAAGAAGTACCTTACCTAAACATGCAGACGGGCTGAAGGTTACAGTGCCAAGCAACAGGCTTCTCCAAAAGAATACGCTCCCTTTTGGAGATACATGATTATTCTTTATGTCCGCGAATACGATGATGTCATAAGCACATGCTCTTTATTATTGTTTTTAGACACTGGCACTTGGAAAACTTGTGCTGAGCAAGCAATGAGGAGACTGCACCTCTGCGCAGCGCTGCACTCCGTCCTCGGGGTACACTTTCAGTTATCTTGAGCTTTGAGAAAAACATAACAGTACGTCACGGTAAAATGTATGGCGATGGACTCTCTCTCTATCTCTGAGCGCGGTGATGCGACACTGGCTTGCCACTCGCAGCCATTGGGCAAAATGTATTGCCCTGCTTAACCTGGTTTACTTGTCTGTTTATCCTGATCTCATGTGCAACTTTAGATTCAGCGTGTGCCTTCCAGGGTTAGCAAAATTTAGCTGATGCCGTTTCCAGTAACAAATCGCCGACAGAAAGGCGCTCTCTGCCAGAACGAGGTGAAATATTGGAATTCTTAGATTCAAACCTAACGTCCTTCCGGAGCCAATCGGACGTGTCATCTTTATTTGCGTGATCAGCTAAGCACATTCAGAAGGAGGCAAGGCAGTAAGAGCCCAGCGAGATTCAGGTGGGTATATTTTCCTTTGCGGTGCTTCGAACAAATGACGCGAAGAGTAAAGCGATTTCAGATATTGAACGGCCTTCGATAGCACATTCGGAAAACAAAACGCTTCGTCTGTTACATCGGCAATCTCTTTTCAAAGCCAGTGAAGCTAAAAGGAAATCCGTCGCTTCCGCATCTCTCGTATTATGGTGTGAAAGTACGACTATAATTTGGTAACTAAATTTTCACAAATAGGCCGAAATACCGATGGCAGAAACAACTGTAAAGCAGCGTGCGACAGAAGCTCACGCCTCGACAACTTTGTGGCTCTTACTGTGACGCGAAAATACCTTTCAGGTGCACATGTGATCACTGAAATAGGATGAAAAAAAAATAGATGTGCCTACCATATCACACCTTATTGTCAAACGCGTAGCAAAATATCCCTAAACAAGCCTAAACTAATTACTGTATCATTAAATATAAACCTTTCATGCCATCCCACTACCAAACACATTGAATATTTTTTGCCATTTTCCCGGTAAGGAACGGGCTACTGAATTTTCTGTTAAATACAGCCATTACATGCAATATCGTGGGGGCTTACTGCTCTCACCGTAGAGTACATTGCACACAAAACCGTCGACTCTTTTTTTTTCTAAACAAACGCTATAGCGAAAGGAAAACTTTGTACTTGTTCCTACCACCATCATAATCTGTGTGTTTATTTCGTTTATATAGAAAGCTGCATATAGATAAAGAGAGAGGAAGAACTAAATAGAAATAAAGAGATAAAAAGACAAAAAAAATAGAGAAAGAGAAAAACAAGAAAGACAGGAGGAAACAAAGAGAAAACCGTAGAGAATCAAAGAAGGCTGCCCAGCTTCGTACTATATATATATATATATATATATATATATATATATATATATATATATATATATATATATATATATTGCCCCACACATATACTTTCCCACATATTCATCGTTATCATTTCTATTGTTGTGAAACGTTCAGTGTTTTCACAAAATCGGTGGTTTGCACACGGTCTCAACTCGTACATGCACCAGCACCACCCAGGCGGGAGGCCTGTCGCACAACAGCTAACATACCGATGCTGATTCCTCTCGTAGTATATATCCTATCGAACTCCCTAGAACATTTCCATGAACGTTGCTTACGATTGAGCCCTCAGCGGGACTGAGCATTCATTAAACGGCCCCTCCTGCCAACGAGGCGGCCGATACAATCGCTCGCGATTCGACTGACCGAGCAAGCCCAGTCCCACCGGGAATGAATTGGATACGAGTGACGCGCTGCTCACGTGCCATGACATCACCTTGCACTGCGGTATCCCTGGCCTCACCTTTACTCAACCGCACACATACTTTTCTCAGTGCGACCAACACTTGTTGCGCCATGTTCAGGCCCGCATATTTCTTACTTCGACACGTCTTGTCCTCTTCTACCCTGGGACGTGCTCGCCGCCGTGCCGCTTATGTGCCAGCTCCATCGACAATTATTAAAACATATTTTTCTTACGCCTGGCACACTTCGGCCCAGCCTCTTGGCATCTAAGCAGTCCGTACCTTTCGGAGGCTGCATTGTGCAGCACTGAACCATATCTTCAACTTCGGCATG